>JABUQX010009375.1:20000-34839 GCA_015478945.1 Trachelipus rathkii | reverse complement strand
AATTAAAACAAAAATATATTACAATATTTTATCTCAGGGTTGACAAAAATCAAAAAAAACAAAAAGCCGATTTTATACAACCTTTTTGAAACTAAGGTAATAAATCTTTAAAAAAATAATAAAAAAATAAAAGAACACTCCAGAAATGATAAATCTTTGCACTATGCCTAATAAAGAATCAAGATTTGTTTAATGCAAAAGTTAGAATAAACATTTCTAAAATGATTGCTCTTTATATTAGAAAGATTTTTGATAATGACAAGAAAACAAAGATAAAAAGATCGATATTGAGAAAATTTTAAAAAATATAAATAAATATAAAATAAAGATTTACAGCTAAAAAATACAAAAAGAAATTGTAATCAAATTTAATAATATGAATACCAAGTCAAAATATAAATTTATTTACTCTACATAGCCACTCACTTGGAAAATATAGCTATATAGATAAAAAAAAAAAAAGAAAGAAAAAAAACTGTCATGGACCATTTCACCCTAAAATCGTTTAAATTTATATTTACCATATATATATATATATATATATATATATATATATATATATATATATATATATATATATATATATATATATATATATATAATATAATATAACATATATATATATATATATATATATATATTATATATATATTATATATTAAATTACACCAGATTTTTGGGCAAAATCCAAAACAGGGTCAAATTAAAGCTCAATGTATCCCGTACCCCGATACGCGAAATTTGAAATTGGGGGAAAAATAGAGTAAGGAAAAAATGGTCAAGATTTTACCATTGGCGCACATGTAAGAATATGCATATCTGTCAAGTTTTATGTCATCGAGAAAAGCAGAGAACGGATTAGAGGTGGAAATACGAACTCTCACTCGATGTTGGTGCTTTATCTCTTTTCTATAGGTACCGCAGCGGCAGGTGCTCGAGGGAGGGCTTATCACTCGCGTACCTCCACCTTTACGTCGCCCTCGTAGAACTAGTGGTGCTGTGTCTGCACATGAGTTTTGTGTTGATGTAGGTAACTCCAGGCTAGTTCGCTGGGGTGCTTCCCTTTTCTGCCACATCTTTCTGTATGGAATTCTGCTTCCACTCTTCTCATGCGTGTGTTTCCTGCTGAATTTAATCTCCCCCATTAAAACCTGCGTCTATGCTCATCTGCGTAATTTAATTTAGTTGTTAACTTCTGAGGTGTGTAACACCCCCTCCTTGAATAGGACTCTGCCCGTGAGTGGTGGTGACAACTGTAAAAATATATGAATATATATATATATATATTATAACCAGATTTTATATTAATATATAATTAATATAAATATATATATATATATATAATATATATATATATTATATTATAGTATATATTATATTAAAATAATCACCAGATTTTGGGGCAAATCCAAACAGGGTCAAATTAAAGCTCAATGTATCCCGTACCCCGATACGCGAAATTTGAAATTGGGGGAAAAATAGAGTAAGGAATAATGGTCAAGATTTTACCATTGGCGCAAATGTAAGAATGTGCATATCTGTCAAGTTTTATGTCAAAGATAAGGGGTGGAAATACGAACTCACACTCGATGAAAGAGGTACGCGACTAAAGAGTTTTGAAGGAGAGTGGCCATTACCTGGAAAATATAAAGAGAGAGTAATGCACAATTTCGGTGGGCAGAAAGGGATTGAAGAGTACAAAGTAAGAGTAGGAGAATGGAAAAATCGAAAAGACAAAAAGACTCTATCGTTTCAAGTAGGGCTGTTTGAGTAAAGTCACTCCAGATGTGTAACGTATACTTCATAGAGAAGAAATCCGCACTACTATAAAGAGCAAACAACTGAGGAGTAGTGAAGAAATTCTTAAGGCGACTCAGAACATCTAACATTTTTGATACTTCTTTCGTAAGAAAAAATAATGAAATTATTCCTAGAGAGAGAGAACACACAAAAAAGAAACAAAAAGAATATTAATGAAAAACGAATGTTTAAACCGAGTTTACGAAAATGTTGTAGTTGTAGGAAGAATATGTCTTGTGAAAAGATAAACGAACTAGGTTTTTGAGGGATTGAAAATAACCATGTTTTCACTGCTCCAATTATAAATACGAGAAGGATCAGAGGTTGGCTTTCCAAGGCTACCGTCCTAGTACTGGGAACTTGTTGCTGGGTGGGACATTTTCAAAATGAAAGGACATTAGGACATTAGGAATATAGAGACAGTAAAAAGCCACATGGGCCTATCGAGACTGCCCCAGTCAACCCACTACCCAAACATGCTCATGCAAATCCACAAAGCACCCTAGGGCTTGTCAATTTGTTGTAACTACAAATCCACCAATTAGGCTTAGTCAAAACTAATGATATATAAATATGATACCCAAACCATCCACATGCATTAATAACTAAGTTATGGTCACACATGCCATCTAACAATAACTGCTATAACTAAAAACCCGCCAATTTGGCTTCGTCAATATATTATATGATACCCAACCATCCATAAACGAATCTAAGACCGTTTCTTAAATGTTGCAATCGAGTCACACTCAAACAACCTCCTGTGGCAGACATTCCAAATCTTAACAACCCTATTACTGATGCTATACTCGACATCAGATTGGCATAGCTTTCTTCTTAAATTTTTCTTATTATGCCCCCTGGTCACCTGTCCATGTCTACTATGAAACATTTGTTATAGATGTACCATACATAGAACCAAATAGTTTATAGACTGTACTCATATCCCCTCTGAGAAATCGCCTTTCTACAGAAAAACACTTCCTAACTCCTTCAGCCTCTCCTCATAGCTGCTTACCTCAAACCCAGAAATCTCCTTGTTTGCTCTACGGTGCACTCTCTCTAGCATATCTAATTTTCTTAAATAAGGCCCCAAACTTGTGCACAATACTCTATTACTGGCCCTAAACATAGCTATTATACAGTCTACTTATTACTTCCATGCTCTTGTTAAACAACATTGCGATTTATTATGTCCCAGGCATCTTATTAGCTTTATTTCTAGCTACCAACTGATAGCTACTTTCAAATTACGCTTATAATCACACCTAAATCTTTTTCTTGTCTCCACAGACTTCAAGCCACTCCCCACCATTCATATACGTAGTTAAATTTTATTTGAGATAACCTAGAGGTGAAAACCTTACACTTTTTACTATTAAAATTCATTTCACTTATATGCCCACCCAAGAAGTTATCAAAAAATCATTTTGAATCTTTATGCAATCCTTCATTATTCCTAACTGGGTGGCCACTTTAGTATCATCTGCAAAACTTAGAAACCTTCATCATTTAAGGCTCCACTGGTTAAATCATTATATATATATGAGGAACCAATAGGGCCCCAAGCACTAACCCTGTGGGGAACACACTCTTCCACTATTTCCCTGCATGATTTATTCCCATTTAGTTGTACACACTGTTTTTCTATTTGGACACCACTCTTTAATCCAACAATGTACCACTCCACCTATACCACATTTGCAATAACTTCTTCATCACCCTTATGTGGGGAACCTATCAAAAGCTTTACTAAAGTCTTAATATACAAATCAACTGGGTCTCCTCGGTCAATGCAGTCAGTAATGTATTCCATAAATTCTTAAAAGGTTGTCTGACATGACTACCCTTTCTGAAACCGTGCTGGGAGTCATACAATACCTTGTTATTCTAAATATTTCTCTATATGACCTTCAGTAACTTTTCCAGAACCTTTACAACCAGTGATGTTAAGCTAACTCATGGCTAATAATTTCCAAATCTTCCTTACTACCTTTCTTCTAAAAAGGCACAACATATGCTGTTTACCAGTCATCTGGTACCTCACAAATTTTATAAATCGCTTAAAAATCAAATACAGTGCCTTTGCAATGCTTAAAACTACCCTCTTTCAGAATTCTACCATAGTTATACCATCAGGGCCTGCAGCATTACTTGGATCAATATGATCAAATAAACGTTTAATATCTTTTCTACATCAAATTCAAATTCTGTAAAGTCTATTTGTTACATGCATACAAGAACTATTAGCTCCAAACTAACATTTTCTCTGTAAACACTGAGCAAACATAATCGAAAATGATGACCAACTCCTTATCTGAATCTCACAAATTTTCATCAATTTTAATTGAGACCAATTGTCCTATTCATACTTATTAAATTTCATAAAAGCTAAAAAACTTCTTCAAGTTTCTTATTACTATTCTTCGCTAAATTAATTTATGCCATTCTTTTTGACTTTTCTATTGACGTGTAAGTTCATATTCTATTTTTCCCTATAATTTTCTAAAATCATTTCCCTATTATTACGCTGAATATTTTAAAACATCTACGCTTTTGATTAATTTTCTCTCTTATCTCTCTATTCCACCAAACAGGTTTTCTCTCCCAACCCTATATGGTTAAATCTTTAAAACATACGACTGAATATTCATTAAAATTTGTTTAAAATGTTCCCACATGATAAAACAGTTTTGGTCTTTAAACTCTTTATCCCAGTCAGTTATACTAAGCATGTCTCGAAATTTGGTAAAATCGCCATTCGGAAATTTAAGAACTTTTCCTTATTAACTTTGCAATTTGGGCCCAGATATCACATTCATATTAAATCTAATTATATTATGGTCACTAAGTCCTAAATTCTCCTCAACTCTAACTTCATCCACCATACTTTCATCATTAGTTAATATTAAGTCTAATAGTGCATCGTATCTTGTGGGTTCTTGGACCATCTGGTCAAAAAGTTATCTAGTATACAAATTTATGAATGCAGAACTACTACAGTCCATATTAGACAAATACACCAGATTTTGGGGCAAAATCCAAAATAAGGAATAAATGAAGGGTAGAATCTTCTTAATAAAAGTGGATAGCAGATAAAAGATTGCTAGTTAAAATTAGAAAAGGAGAAAGAGATTGACAAAATCCGGAGGAACATCACAATTAACGGGTTTAAAGGATGTACAATGGGCTCATATAACGGTTTCTATAGAAATAAGGATAGATATAGAAAAAGAGTTTGGAAATCAAGGATTTATGCCAGAAACTATCGAAAGATTTCGATATGTTTAGTGCCACAGAAAATGCTTCATCTTTAGTGTGAATATCCCTCTATTTCATATTCCTAAAAGTAGTCTCCATATAATTCTTCATCTAACCCATGCCTCAGTTATGCAATAATGTCTAGATTCTCATTTATGTATAACTAATCAGCTCATCTTTTTATTCTAAGGCTATGAGCATTTGTGTTAAAAAACATTTGATACTCGAAATCTGTTATTTTTATTGCTTATCATTCATTATTAAACCTGTAACAACATTATTTTATATTTATTCTCCCCACTATACATTACCATTGCTATTGATTCGTATCCAGATTTTAGCCCACCACCCCCCAACTACCTAGTTTTTTGCTAAAACAAGTCTCAAACTTGGTACTGAAAGCTCAACACCTTTACGACTCAAGTGAACATCCATCTGCTGCAAAAAAGATCTTTATCCAGAAATTCTCTCCACAAATCCAAAAAACTAATATTTTCTTGAAAAAACAATTTCCTAAACCCTTTTCATTTACACCTAAAAGCCCTACTCCCATTCCTGGACCTGCACCTAACCTAGGTAAAATCCCAGAAATCATGCACCTCTTCCACTAGCTTTCAATCTTCTGAATCAATTCCCTATAATCTGCTATTAATCTTCTGACCTCTATGCCCCTATATCATTTTACCCACATGCCCACAATCCACCTCTGAAATCAACATTTTAGAATCAATCTTCTCTATTATCCTGATCCACGATATCCACTCACTCTGGCACCTGCGAAACATACTCTCAATCGTTCTTTTTATATCTTGTTTGAAAAGTTCCTATCTAGGTATCGTATCATTTAGAGTCTCCAATTAGCAATTTATCAGTCTTCCCTTCAGAAAACTCAACATTACCATTGGCACTCTCTGATCCCTCCCCATCTGGAAGACAGTCGAACCTGTTACTGCAGGTCAAAGGCTGACTGACTTTCGAGATCCTCATTTTAAATCATTATTTCTAGTTTCTACAACTCTATTATATATATAATATATATATATATATATATATATATATATAATAATAATATATATATATAATATATATATTTTATATATTAAATAATATATATATATATATATATATGTTAGGCTATATTTATAAGTGGTTGACTCCAGGAGCGAAAATCAATTAATTAATGTATCGTTATTTTTATAATTTTGGGTAAATACATTAAATTTTTGGGTAATCTAATCTAATCTAAACCTAACCTTAACCTACCTACCAACCTAAATAACCTAATATAAGATTAACTGAGAGAACTATATATAATATATATATATATATATATATATATATATATATATATATATATATATATATATATACTATATATATATATATATATATATATATATTCTTCATTACTTTTTCTCCCCAAGACTGGTGGTAAGTTGCGTAACAAGTATTAGAAAAAAAAAGCAGTAGAAGAATATGATCAAAAGTCGAAAAGAAAGCCCAGCCTTTACTGCCCTCTGACCTTAATTAGTAAGCGACCGTCGCCAGTCAGAAAATCCACATTATAGCTGCACAGGACTGAGACGGAACCCTCACTTATTGGTAAGATCATCAGTGTAAAGGTTATCCCTTGACCCAGGTGGGCCACAACCTACCCCCTCACAAAACCAGCCATTCTCTCTTATTATGCACCTTTATTCTCCGCCTCTGCCAAAACTCACATTTCTGTCCTTCAGAACATTCGTTTACTGACTCAATCCATTTTTTCCTCGGTCTCCCAGCATCCGGTCGGTTTTCAAACACACTCACCACTATACATCTGCTTAAAAACCGACTATTCATTCATCCTTTTCCACATGACCAAACCATCTCTAACATACCTTTTTTTTTTTTCATTTTTAATTTTTTCTCTCGTTACCCCTTTCTTCACACCACAAACTCTCTAATACGTTCATTCCTCATTTTTATCAATTCTTCTCACACCTAGCATTTACCCTAAGATTGTCCATCTGAACACATTGTACTTTAGATCTATAATATACCTCTTATTCCAGACCATAGTCTCACTACTATACAATAACACAGGTGGTAACACATACCCTCATGTAAGAACCCTAGGCGCACTAAAAACTTAGTCCCTTTACATTCACCAACGATTTAATGCACCAGGCACCCTTCCTGCCATTCACAACTTTCCTACTTAACACTCTGCATCATCCGTTCCCTTCTCATCCAACATATACCCTAAATATTTAAACTCGACACTTGTTCCAGCTGCTCACCATCTAACATAACTTCACACTGAGGACTGTCCTCACTCACAACCATAACCTTACTCTTATCTACGTTTACTTTCAAACCCCTCCTTTTTTCACACCCTGCAAATCTCTCTACCAATCCCTCCCAATCTCTTCAAATCCCCCACACAAAAACCAAATCATCCGCATATTAATGAGGTAGGGCCACCCTCTACTAATCTCCATCATTCTAACACCATTTCCTTGTCACGCCCACCTTCAATTCTTTCATAACCCCATCCATATACAAATTGAATAACCAAGGAGACATAACACAACCCTGCCTCACTCCGCTATTAATACTAAACCAATCACTTTTGACACCATTTATTCTTACACACGCCTCACTATCGTCATACATACTTTTGATTCCATTCAGAAGCCTATCACCAACACTATATATCACTAACACCTGCCATAGACCTTCCCTATTAACCCTATCATACCCCTGTTGCAAATCCATAAAACCTAAATACAATTTATTCTTCCTCTCCCTCATTTTCTCTATCATTTGCTTCAATGTAAAGATTTGATCCATACATCCTCTACTACTAAACGCACCTTGTTCTTCACCAATCAGTCCTTCAGTCACTCAGCGCACTCTTTCGACCAAAACACCAGCATATATCTTCCCTACAACACTCAATAAACTAAATACCCTATAATTTCTACAGTTCCCTTTATCTCCCTTACCCTTATCTATTATACTATTACTGCTCCCTTATTATACCTTGGAACGTATACCCTCCCATAACGCTTTATTACACAACTTCAAGATCCAATCAATCACCATCTTGCCTCCGTTCTTGATTATTTCACCGTAATTTCATCTAAACCTGCAGATTACCATTCTTCAACTTTCTCACTTCTCCCATTTCCTCCTCTTTACTAATAACCTCATTCCCCAAAATTACCTTTCCTTCTTGTACCATCCAAACCCACACACAGTCATTTCACCTCTTCATTACCACCAATATTATACAGATTTCAAAGTGTTCTTTCCCACACTCCCTCACAGCCATTCATCAGTACAAAACACCATCCCTATTCATTATTCTAAGCAGGTTCCCCTTATTCTAATTCTTTACCTTTTCACGCTTCCTTCCAGAAGAACTTCCTATTTCCTTGTTAAGTCCCCATTCATCCTCTTCCAAACTGTTCATTTACCCTCTATCTTTTTCTCTTACGTATGCATCTTTTAGCATTCCTTTTTTCCTCTTATAAATTACTAAGCATCTTTCCTTTTGAAACTATCATTTGCTTTTTAGTACACTTCAACCCGCTGTCTTTTTACTTTTAACCGCTTGCATCACTTCATTCCACCACTTCACTGTTAACATTCTTACTTCCTACTGTAGCACATCCACATACTTCTTTTGCACTGCTAACAATTGTTTTCTTCATATGTGTCCAGATTTATTCAGTTTTCAACTTGTTAACATTCACTGATTTACTTGCGAGCGTTCTTACATACTTATCCTTATTACCTTGTCACTTAAACTTCTCACTCTTAATTTTACCCACTTTCTTCCGTATCACCTTCCTCTCCACCCAAGCCCCCACTAAACTTAATGTTTTACATGTACAACATAATGATCCGATAATCCCATTCCTAAAACCCTCACATGATTTAACATCCAACACATACTTCAACATCTTCCTTCTTCACCAACACAAAATTTCAATCATACTTTTCACTTTGATACCATCTCTACCTACTACCAACTCTAGTATACTTATTGGATACTCTTGTGTTTAAAGAAAGTATTCTTACACACATACCTCTCCCCTTCACAGAAATCAATCACCTTCCTACCATTCTCATTTTCTCCTTATATCCCAATTCCACCTGTTATATACGCAATCCTTTTTTGATCATTATATATTACCGTATATATATATATATTATAATAATATATAATATATATATATATATATATTATATATATAATTAATTATATATATATTATATATATATATATATATATATATATATATATATATATACATTTATATTCATGCTACTATATATACCGTATATATATATATACTGTATATATAAAATCCGTATTAATAGTCAATATTTAGGCCTAGAAGGGGTATTAGTACTACTGTATAATTTAAAACATCTTTAATATACATAAAAAGAGGTGATTTTAAAAAAAACAACAAAAAAAAACATTGTTTTAAAAAAAAACGTGTTTTTAAAAAAAAAAAAAAAAATTAAAAAAACGTTTTTTTCACAACTCTATATATATATATAACATTAGGACATTAGGAATATAGAGACAGTAAAAAGCCACATGGGCCTATCCTTTCAAATAATAATAATATATAATAGTAATAATATAATATAAAATATAATATTGGTAAAGGTATAGCACATGACTCCACATATTTTCAGAAAAAATTCTAAGTCCAAAATCATATTGATATGTATATATATTAAGACATTAAGAATATAGAGACAGTAAAAAGCCACATGGGCCTATGGAGACTGTCCCAGTCAACCCACTACCCAAACATGCTCATGCAAATCCACAAAGCACCCTAGGGGTTGTCAATTTGTTGTAACTACAAATCCACCAATTTGGCTTAGTCAAAACTTATTGATTATAAATTATGATACCCAAACCCATCACATGCATTAATACAACTAAGTTATGGTCACACATGCCATCTAACATTAATAACTACTATAACTAAAAACCCGCCAATTTGGCTTCGTCAATATATTATATGATACCCAACCCATCCATAAACGAATCTAACCCTTTCTTAAATGTTGCAATCGAGTCACACTCAACAACCTCCTCTGGCAGACATTCCAAAATTTAACAACCCTATTACTGAATGCATGCTTTCTTATATCAAGATGGCATGCTTTCTTCTTAATTTTCTTATTATGCCCCCTGGTCACCTGTCCATGTTCTACTATGAAAAATTTATTGGTCTTTGTATTATCAATAGATGTAAATATTTTGTAGACTTGTATCATGTCCCCTCTGAGAAATCGCCTTTCTACAGAAACATTCCTAGATCCTCAGCCTTTCCTGATAGCTCTTACCATCAAACCCCAAAATCACCCTTGTTGCACTACTTGACACTCTCCAGCATATCAATTTCTTTCTTTAAATAAGGGAACAAACTTGTGCAGAATACTCTAATACTGGCCTAACATAGCTATTATACAGTTTACTTATTACTTCCTTGCTCTTGTAAACAACATTGCGATTTATTATGCCCAGCATCTTATTAGCTTTATTTCTAGCTTCCAAACATTGATTAGCTACTTTCAAATTACTGCTTATAATCACACCTAAATCTTTTTCTTGGTCCACAGACTCAAGCCAATCCTCATTCATAACCTAGTTAAATTTTTATTTGAGTAATCTAAGTGAAGAACTTTACACTTTTTGCTATTAAAATTCATTTGCCACTTATCTGCCCACCCAAGAAATTTATCAAGATCATTTTGAATCTTTATGCATCCTTCACTATTCCTAACTGAGGTAGCCACTTTAATATCATCTGAAAAACTTAGAAACCTTCCATTAAGTCCCTGGTCTAAATCATTTATATATATGAGGAACAATAGTGGCCCCAGCACTGAACCCTGTGGGACACCACTCTTCACTATTTTCCATGATGATTTATTCCCATTTAGTTGTACACACTGTTTTCTATTTCGCAACCACTCTTTAATCCAAACATGTACCACTCCACCTATACCACATTGCAATAACTTTTTCATCAGCCTTATGTGGGGAACCTTATTCAAAAGCTTTACTAAGGTCTAAATATACCAATATCAACTGGATCTACTTTCGGTCGATGCAGTCCGCAGTAATGTATTCCATAAATTCTAAAGTTTGTCTGACTGACCTACCCTTTCATGAAACCGTGGGCTGGAGTCATACAATACCTGTTATCTTCAAATATTCTCTATATGACCCTTTCATTAACTTTTTCAGAACCTTTACAACCAGAGATGTTAAGCTAACTGGCTAATAATTTCCAAATCCTCCTTACTACCTTTCTTATAAATAGGCACAACATATTCCATTTTCCAGTCATCTGGTACCTCACCAAATGTTATTAGATCGCTTAAAAAATCAAATACAGTGCCTTTGCCAATGCTGCTACTACCCTCTTTCAGGAATTTCTACCATAGTATACCATCAGGGGCCTGCAGCTTTAATTGGTTCAATAGTATCTAATAAACGTTTTATATTCTTTAACATCAATTTCAAATTCTGTAAATCTATTTGTTACATGCATACAAGAACTATTATTCTCCAAACTATTATCTAATCTTCCTCAGTAACACTGCAAGCAAAAATAAGCATTTGAAAATGGTTGACCATTTTCCTTATCTGACTCACTAAATTTTCATCAAAATTGGACCAATTGTTCCTATTTCTTACTTTTAAATTGTAAGCTAAAAAACTTCTTCATCATCTTATTTACTTATTCCTTGCTGAAAATTAATTTCTGCCTCTCTTTTTGCCTTTCTTATTGACTGTTAATTCATTTCTATTTTTCCTATAATTTTCTAAATCTTCCCTATTACTACCTTTGAATATTTTAAAAACATTTACGCTTTTCATTAATTTTCTCTCTTATCTCTCAATTCCACCAAACAGGTTTTCTCTTTGCCACCCTTATGGGTTTATCTTTAAAACATACTGACTGAATATTTATTAAAATTTGCTTAAAATGTTCACCACATGATAAAACAGTTTGGTTTTAAACTCTTTATCCCAGTTAGTTATACTAAGCATGTCTCAAAATTTTGGGTTGTTAAAATCGCCCATTTCGGAAAATCTAAGATCTTTATTTATTAACTTGCAATTTGGGCCCAGATATTACTTCATATTAAATCTAATTATATATGGTCACTAGGTCCTAAATTCTCCTCAACTCTAATTTCATCCACCATACTTTCATCGTTAGTTAATATAAGTCTAGTAGTGCATCGTATCTTGTGGGTTCTTGGACCATTCTGGGTCAAAAAGTTATCTAGTATACCAATTATGAATGCAGAACTACTAGAGTCCCAATTAGACAGGAATTCCAATGAATGCCAGGAAAATTAAAATCACCCAATATGACTATACCTTTTTCTTTTACTGTGATGCTTGTCTCTATTTCTTCACAATTTCCGCGTCTAATTCTTGACTCTGGCCTGGAGGTCTATAAAATGCCCCTATTCTAAATGATTTATTGTATATAAAATATCTACCCACACCGATTAATTAATCATGATATTTTTAAAGTCAGTCATTAATACAGATTGAATATTGCTTTTAAAATAAAGCACCACACCACCACCCTTCTTTCCTCTACGCTGGTATAAATAAAGTGAATATCCGTCTATTTCATATTCCTGAAAGGAGTCTCCATATAATTCTTCATTAACCCATGCCTCAGTTATTGCAAATAATGTTAGATTCTTATAACTAATCAGCTTCATTCTTTTTTATTTTCTAAGCATGAGGCATTTGTTTGTAAAAATTTGTTTTTGGGATCTCGAAATGCTGTATTTTTATTATCATCCATCATTATATTGAACCTGTAACAACAATACCGTTTATTTATCTCCCCACTATTATAGTTACCATTGCTATTATTTGTATCTAGATTTAGCCCACCACCCCCAACTTTACCTAGTTTTTTGCTAAACAAGTCTCCAAACTGGTACTGAAAAGCCCAACACCTTTACGACTCAAGTGAACTCCATCTGCTGCAAAAAGATCTTTATCCAGAAATTCTCTCCACAAATCCAAAGACCTAATATTTTCTGAAAAACATAATTTCCTAACCCTTTCATTTACACCTAAAGCCCTACTCCCCCATTCCTGACCTGCACCTAACCTAGGTAAAATCCCAGAAATCATGCACCTTCTTCCACTAGCTTTCATCTTCTGAATCAATCTCCTATAATCTGCTATTAATTCTTCCGACCAAATCAAATACAGTGCCTTTGCAATGCTGCTACTACCCTCTTTCAGAATTCTACCATATATACCATCAGGGCCTGCAGCTTTAATTGGGTCAATATGATCTAATAAACGTTTTATATCTTTAACATCAATTTCAAATTCTGTAAGTCTATTTGCTACATGCATACAAGAACTATTAGTCTCCAAACTATTATCTAATCTTTCCTCAGTAAACACTGAAGCAAAATAAGCATTGAAAATGTTGACCATTTCCTTATCTGAACTCACTAAATTTTCATCAATTTTAATTGGACCAATTGTCCTATTCTTACTTTTAAATTTGTAAAAGCTAAAAAAACTTCTTCAGATTCTTATTACTATTCCTTGCTAAATTAATTTCTGCCCCTCTCTCTTTGCCTTTCTTATTGACTGGTTAAGTTCATTTCTATTTTTCCTATAATTTTCTAAATTCCCTATTACTACCTTTTAATATTTTAAAACATCTACGCTTTTCATTAATTTTCTCTCATCTCTCTATTCCACCAAACAGGTTTTCTCTTTGCTTTTAAAACATATTGACTGAATATTTATTAAAATTTGCTTAAAATGTTCCCACATGATAAAACCGTTTTGTCTTTAAACTCTATCCCAGATAGTTATACTAAGCATGTTCTCGAAATTTGGTTAAAATCGCCATTTCGAATCTAAGATCTTTATTTATTAACTTGCAATTTGGGCCCAGATATTACATTCATATTAAATCTAATTATATATTATGGTCACTAAGTCCTAAATTCTCCTCAACTCTAACTTCATCCACCATACTTTCATCGTTTGTAAATATTAAGTCTGAGTAGTGCCATCGTATCTGTGGGTCTTGGAACCATCTGGGGTCAAAAACTTTATCTAGTATTAAAATTTTTAAATACAAAACTACATATGTCCATATTAGACAAGGAATCCCAATGAATGCCCGGAAAATTAAAATCACCCATTATGACTATACCTTTTTCTTTACTGTGGCATGCTGTCTCTATTTCTTTCACAATTTCCGCGTCTAATTCTTGACTCTGGCCAGGAGGTCTATAAAATGCCCCTATTCTATATGATTTATTGTATATAAGAATATCTACCCACACCGATTCAATATCATGATTCATTTTAAAGTCAGTCATTAATACAGATTGAATATTGCTTTTAACATAAAGCGCCACACCACCACCCTTCTTTCCTCTACGCTGGTATAAATAAAGTGAATATCCGTCTATTTCATATTCCTGAAAGGAGTCTCCATATAATTCTTCATTAACCCATGCCTCAGTTATGCAAATAATGTCTAGATTCTCATTTATGGTATAACTAATCAGCTCATCTTTTTTATTTCTAAGGCTATGAGCATTTGTGTAAAAACATTTGATACTCGAAATGCTGTTTTTATTATCATCATCATTATTTGAACCTGTAACAACACTAGCTTTATTTATCTCCCCACTATTATAGTTACCATTGCTATTATTTGTATCTAGATTTAGCCCA
>JABUQX010009375.1:0-10000 GCA_015478945.1 Trachelipus rathkii | reverse complement strand
CATTTTGTAGGGTCATTACCGGCATCGCCCTGTTGCCATTGTTTTATGGGGATTGCATGCTTTAGAACTTATTTATATATATATATATATATAGTTATATATATATAATATATATATATATTATAAAAATATATATATATTATAATATAATATATATATATATATTATATAATATATATATATATATAATATATATTATATATATATATATATTATATATATGCGCTATTTATAAGTGATTGACTCCAGGAGCGAAAATCAATATTAATTGTATCGTATTTTATTAATTTTAGGGTTAAATACATTTAAATTTTTTGGCGTAAACTACCTAACCTTAACTTACCTAACCAAACTTAAACCTAAATTAAACCCTAACCTAATATAACGGAGTCAACCACTTATATCATATTATTATATATATATATATATATATATATATATAGTATATATATATATATAATTATATATATTAATATATATTACTATATATATATAAATATATATATATATATATTATATATTATTATATATATGCGTAAATATCTAGTATTTGATCTAAATATTTTCTGAAAAAATTTTCTAAGTTCAGAAAAGTTTTTAAGTTTTTTAAGAAAATTCTTTAGTTCCATTGTTTAGCTACATTCTAGTGCAATGATTAATAATGAAGGTGAGGCTAACAAACTTAAACATTTTATAATTTTTAAGGAATACTTAGTAATAATATAATAAACATTTTATAAAATTGCAAGTAGACAGTGTAAAACGTTCAGATTCATTTGTTGTGTGTGGATATTATGTTAGTTCCAAGCACATTTCCAAAAAAAATGGTGAAGAGAACCAAGTATTGGATAGCGTACAGGCTCTACTTTGGTATGCCTAATGATGATTAAGATAAGCACTGGGCACCTCATTATATGTGGAAGTTGTAAAACAACTTTAGAAGGATGGCTAAGAGGAACAAGAAAAGCAATGTCTTTGGCTATTCCCAGAATATGGCGAAAACCAACAAATCACTATGATGACTGTTACTTCTGCATGGTGGATGCTACAAAATAATGAAAAGGTTAAAGGAGGCAATCTCCTTCCATACCCTCATCCAGAGCCCCAGTTCCTCATAATAAAAACTACCCTATACCTTCACCACCCCTCTGTAGTGTAAAATGTTTTATGCACAAGTCCATGGCCATATAAAGAAGAAAACATATGCTTCTACAAATATATGTAGCAAGCTACTTATATACGCGTATATATATATAGGGTATATATATATAATAATATATATATATATATATATAATTATATATATATATATATATAATAATATATATTATATATATATATATATATATATTATATATATATATATTACCTATATATATATATATATTATATATATATACCGTAAAATGGGGGAAAACCGGTCAAAAATTGGCCTTTTTTTTTTTTTTTAATGAATTGAAAACTTATAAGATTAAATTTACATTTATATTTAATTAGTTTTTTCTCACATTTATAGTTTCCTTAATGTTGTAGAAATTGAAAATAATAAAAATGTTGAAATAAATATTTATAAAATTTTTTTGAAAAATTCAATTTTCAAAAAATTGATTTCGGGGAAAAACCGTCAGTGGCGTTGGGAAAACCGGTCATTAAATATTATTTGGTTATCTGTCCAAACTAATTATATATTATTAATAAATGTTAAATAGATCCAATAATGTTATAGAATTAATTTGGATAGAAAAAAACAAGTCTTAAGTTATATTTTATTAACATTTTGCAAATGTTGATTTTTTTACAAAATTTTGAGATTTTATTTTCATCTTTTTATGGTAAATAAACATTGAAAAAAAAAGAGTTATGACAATAAATTTTAATAAAATCTAATAATAATAATAATATATCCACTTTTTAACAAAATAGGCACTTTATATTACGAGTAGGCCTATGTACGCACATTTCACATGAAATTTTTTACGAAAAAAAATTTACATTATAATTTAAATTATGACAATCAATTTTAATAATTTTTAATAATAATAATAATAAAAATAATAATTAATAATAATAATAATAATAATAATAATAATAATAATAATAATAATAATAATAATAATAGTTGCACTTTTTAATAATATAGGCACTTTATATTATGAGTAGGCCTATGTACGCACATTTCACATGAACTTTTTGACGAAAAAAAATTTATAATATAATTTAAATTATGACAATCAATTTTAATAATTTTTAATAATAATAATAATAATTGCACTTTTTAACAAAATAGGTACTTTATATTACGAGTATGTACGCACATTTCATGTAAACTTGACCAAAAAAAATTTACAATACTATAATTTAAATTATGACAATCAATTATAATAATTTTTAATAATAATAACAATAATATTTACACTTAATAACAAAAAAGGCACTTTATATTACCAGTATGTCAGCACATTTCATAAAAAAATGATACAGTATTGATTTGCACTTAATTTTTTATCCAGATAGAAGAAAGATAGGTATAAAAAACATTAAATAAATGTCTTATAGTCTACCATACATAAAAACTAAAATAAAATATTAAAAACTATAAAAAAAATTGACATTTTTATATAAGTTTATATTGATCGGTTTTCCCAGATGCCCGACCTGTTTTACCCCTAAATCAAAAAAACTTATTTAAAAATAAGCTTAATATTTTAAACTTTTTACATGGAAAATGTTAAAAATATACTTCCCAATATGGCTCTAAATCAAAATTCTGATATCTTAATTCTACGAGATTCACCAGGTCTTAGAAATTTTTTTCAATTTTATAAATTTTTTTTTCCAAATGGAAATTTTTTTGACTGTAGGTGTAAGTTATTTACTTAAATTTTTATATATGGTTAAAATATATTCTATTTACTACTTAAAAAACCTTTCTCCAATTGAAAAATGTTTTTATTTACAAAAATATTATGAATATTAAAGTGACCGGTTTTTCCCTCTGTGACCGGCTTTCCCCCAATTGTTAGTATTATATATTATATATAATATATATATATATATATAATATATATATATATATATATATATATATATATATATATATATATATATATATATTGTAACTGATGAAATGGATGAGAGGGGAGTGTGGAAAGAATGCTTCAAAAATCTGTATAATATCAACAGTAATGAAGAGGTGATAGTGAATGTGTATGGGTTTTGATGGTTGCAAGAAGAATAGGTATATATCAATTCTTTCTATTTTTTTGCGTTTTTTGGGGATAATTAAATTAAATAGAAATATGCATCTTGATTGCTCTTAGAGCACTTCTGTTATTGGTACTAAATGATGCATGCAATTTTATTTTTTCATTTTATTTTATTTTTTTTTAATGCAATTTTTTTTACATCCTGTAGAAAACAAGAAATTAGACTCAGATTCGAATCCCGATTCGGGAATCGGAGCTTAATCTGTGTGTGTAAAAATGTTCGAATCCGAATCCAGCACCTTCGGATTCGAGAGCTTGAATCTGGATTCGAATCCGGATTCGCCCATCACTGATATATATATATATATATATATTATATATATATATGATATATATAATATATATATATATATATATATATATATTATATATATAGTATATATATATAGTATATAATTTAATATATATATATATATATATTATATATATATATTACTGTATATATAATATATAATATATAGTAATATATATATATATATATATATATATATATATATATATATATATATATATATATATATATATATATATATATATATATATATATATATATATATATATATATAATAATATATATAATATAGCAGGTTTTTCTCTTTCTTTTCTGTGAAGATTATAAGCTTCTTCAAACTGCTTAAAATATGCTTTAAATCCTTGGAAAATTGAAGAAAGAATGAAGCATAATTTGAAAATGATGCCTGTTGTGCATTCCGTAATTTGGTTCAGGGATTTTTAGGAAAATGTAAAGATCCAAATTACAAAACAGCTGATAAAAAGGCTCATTGACTGTTATAAAACAAATGGGGTGCTGTATGTCATTAAAGGTGAGTTACTTACACTCACATTTGGACTTTTTTCGAGAGAATTTAGGGGATGTAAGTGAAGAACATGGTGAAAGATTTCACCAGGATATTCAGACAATGGAAAGACGATACCAGGGACGTTGGGATAGTGCCATAATGGGTGATTATATGTGGTTTTTGATAAGAGAAACCAAATCGACTCAAAAGAGAAAGCATGATACATGCAAATTAAGCATGTTTTTGGCATATTAAAGCATTGGCATATTTTGGGGATATTAGTATGTATCTTATCAAGTAAAAAGTCTTTTTTAAGTTTCTGTTCGTAAATTTAAACCTTCAAATAAAAAATTGTAATAAGTACCTACAGTGTAAATAAAAAGAAACATAGTTGCATAGTGTTATTGAATCTAAAAGTTTCTCATTATTCTTCACCCAAAAAGTAAGAAGTATCAGCCATATTAACCAATACTGATATGCAAAAAAATGGCTGATACTATTGATACTGATACTATCGGTACATCTCTAATATATATATATGATATATATATATATATATATATTTAATATATTTATTATAATATATATATATTATAGTATATATACTATATATATCGGTAATCTCTAATAATTATATATATATATATATTACAGTACAGTAATGTAAAAATATGACTACAAGTTTAGCTTGTTTCATTAGTGCCAATATCAGATATATCAGTGCAAATCTTGAATAAAATGTTAATAAAGGCGTTTTTTGATTTGCAAGAATTCTTTTCAAACGGAAGAAATTCTTCACTTTCCCATTTGATTTGTCAAATTTCTTCCAAATGGAAGACAATTTTCTAGCAAAATTGGGAATTTTTCTTCCATCCGTAAGGTTGCTCTTTTTCGGTCTTATCATTCTTGACTTTTTATTCTTCAGTTTGTGACGTCACGTGAAATCGTAAAAAAATTGTTTTTTTTAATTGTTTTTTAATTTTTTCGAACCACTATTTTATCTTCGAAATATATTAATTATGTTATTTCCCAAAGAACTTGGTGAAATATTAATTTATAAAAAAATTACAAAATTGAGAAATTTTATTTTATCGTTTTTATGAAACCCCCTCCCCCTCCCTCCCCTCTCCCCACTCCTCGAATCATGTTCAACTTTTGTTATATTTATATTTTTTTTTCTTTTTTTTTTTTTAAATATAAAGTTTTCACAACCTCACGGGCATAGCCCTATTCAAGGAGGCGGAACTTCTAGGTAATTTCTCACACTAGGATTCTGAAACTAGCGCATTCGAAACCCGCGCCGCTTCCCATGCGACTCCGTCGCCTCACCGTTTGTGCCAACGAAGGTAGCCGGCATATAATAATTAGTATATATATATATATATTAGTATAAATATTATAATATCCTCACTGCTAACATCATTATATATATAAACTACATAGATCACCCAATCTATACAAACCCTCTCATTCACTATAAATAAATATAATATATATATATATATATATATATATATACTTATATACACTAACGAACCAAACGCACAATGGTCACAGCGCTATACGCCAAACTAACAAAACAAACGCGATATATAGTATAAATACACGCACTCAGACAGTACCATAACCTACCCCTACACACTCGATCCACACACATCATCAAACACTAAAGCCCATATCCCTATACTAAAGCAACCTTAATAGGCTTAGGTCTGGGCTGTAAAATGCTAACAACAACTCAAGCTGAAGAATATTCATTTGATTTTTCATCCAAAAATGAACTCAAAGAACGCTTCATTTGGAAGAAAAAACTTGCCAAAATCCTAAAACGCCTTAAGTTCACTAATAAATCAGAATATCTGTTATTTGCCCACATATTAATTTTTAAATATATCTACAAATTGGTTGAAAAATTAACAGCTGAAACAAAAAAAAAAAAAACTATTTCAGTTTCTTTTTTTTTTTTTTTGGTGCGGTGGGTGTGAACCCTGATTATATATATATATATAATATATATAATATAATATAATATAGTATGAATACTATATATAATATAATATCACTAAAGTATCACCTATATACCATATTATATATACTATATAAGTCATACTAACATACCCCTATATCATACTAAACATCATGAGCAATCACAGCAACACCAACGACATTATATGACCTATATAGTACACCACCAATAGTACAATATATTATATATAAGATACTATTATACACATACCGACTATATATCGATTCACTATATATACTTAATCACTCGGTATACGATATACTATATATCATCTTACTCACAGCCGTACTATAAATCGATAATACTCTGCATACACCCACTACAATAAGTATAACTATTACAATACTGTAATCCCGTGAATACTATATAATACTATGCGATCACAATGACCAAACAAACTATCACAAGTCGCATATAGACGGACTATATATATATATATATATATATATATATAATTATATATATATATATATATATATATAATATATATATATATATTATAATATATATATATATATATATATTATATATATATTATGATATATATATAAATATATATATATAATATATATATATATATATTATATAAAAAAACATAAAAAATCTGTATTTTTTTTTTTTTTTTTAAATTTTATTATATATATCAATCATTATACCATATACAGTATATAAATTTTTTCAAATCTCCCCATTTTACACTGGCTTTTTACCATAAAAAACCAGCTTGGGTGAAGCAGATTAGGGCAGTTCCCAGGCAGGAGGTACCCCAGCACAACCCGATATAGCACGTTATTATTGAGCATGGCTTTATTATTGCCTTTTCTCTTTCTCTCCCTTAGAAGGATTAGATAAAAAAAATTTGTTATTACTAAACATTTTGAATTATGTAAACAAAACATTTGTGTTTGTGATAAAAAAAGAAAAAAAACACTTAGTGGAAAAATTGTGACAGTTTGTGAAAAAAAAACTAATGTTTGTGAAAAGATAATAATTGGTGAAACAAAGAAAACATTGTGAGACAAAAAAAAAAGGAAAACAAAAGAAAGAAAAAAAATAAAACTGATAAAACATTGAGAAATTGAAAAAGAAGAATAAATGTAATTACCTTAAAAAGAAATCTGTGAAATAAGAATATCGGGATAGAGGACAGACAATACCCGACATATATACCAGAAACAACAAACAATTTATTAGGAAAGAAGAAGTATTAAAAGAAAATAAAACAAAAAAGGACCCTCAATATAGGGTGAGTAAATCTTATAGTGTTCACAGGATAATCATCAGAGCTCGATACCACGATCGCATATATCCGTCAACCAAAACACTATACGATTCCTAGCGTGACGAGGCTTCACTCAAAAGATATACAGATATCACACTCGAAAGTTATTATTTTGTCCACAAATTAGCATGAATGTATAAAGTATATATAATTGTGGCTTTGAGATATAGGAGGTATCCTCAAGAAATTGTAGGATTTACTACACACTGACGAAAGTCCTAAATATAAGATGTAACTACCAATGACAACAAACTAGACAGACCTACACAACGACCAGATGTCGGATACATAAACCCATCACAACGAGGATTTACACTAGGCACAAACGACTCCATTAATGGATGTAAACCCCTCCTCACCCTAACGAAGGTAACTCGCCGACGCTAACTTATCTACAATCTAATACTAATAAATCTTCAATCACATAGTCATCTCGCTTCAGCTCCCGCGAAGTGTGTAGCACCCACCGACCAACGTCACTACCACAAAAGACCAGAGCTACAGGTTGCAGTTCCACATCTTAGTTGCACGTGGCATGCTTCAAGAGTGACATCGAACAGACATCAGGGGAGACACACTACAAGAAGATGCGCCCCAACACATACAAAAAACACACCAATGGAGCCGCATTACCTACTCATACAATACGGCATACAACATACAGACTCCATAACACTTCAGATGAATCTTTCCCCCACAACCAAGGACTTTGCCCGTGACCCATTCTAGAGCGGACACTGCACGCCTTCGCAGCCTATGCTACCCTACGCACACAAAGCATCATATTGCATCACTCTGACCAAGGATATGATATTGAAACAGCGCGTCCACAACACCTACAGCGCACATCACAAAAATACATCGTAGACAACTCGACTCTAACTTCATTGAGACACAAACAATTCCGCTGTCAATTCCTGCTACCGAGAACACCGGGAATTTCTAAAGTGACATAAATCGCCTTTAGCAACAACTAGACTGAAAATGTTCAAACAACACAAACCATTACCCCAAACTCCATAACAAAACACGCACAACACTACGAATAACATACCTCACATCATCAATTCAAACAAAATCTCTTACAACCAACCATCACATCACCATACACCTAAACTTATCCAATCTCACCTGCATACATCACAATCCGAAATCACTGACAACACTAACACATCTCACATATTACACAACATAAACTAGCATAAACGCGTCAATACAAAAATCACACAACAACAAGACACACAAATCCCACAACATACAAAGCACCATAAAAGACAACCTACAACGCAACCACATCGCAAGCCATCCGCCTAGACCACCCAATATACACACGAACGACAACTCACACACAAAAACAACCTAAAGCGTAAACGACACCAATAATATCATCTGAACCGACACAGCATCATCAATCACACAACGCTATTATATATAATATAATTATAATAATATACTAATATATATATATATATATAATCATATATCACTAAATATATATATATACACAACAACTGTTATATTATACATAATCCACTAATAACGTCAACATACTCTCAGGCATACCACTTCTATACAAATTAAACATACTCCGCTAAAAGTTAACAACCACACAGACAACATAACCCACCTCACAAACAGGCCTACAGTACTGAACACTATCCCCAATTCCCATAAAGCTAAACAACATAAATCTCATAACACAACCCTTTGAGGGTAGAGTCCGCTCTAGACATATAACAGACAAAACAAATAATCCAGATCTATCATATTTGTCAGGTTCGCTTTCTATAAACCACACACACAACACAAACAAAAACTTCCATTTGTTAACATAAAAATAACCCACTCTGCTATTCTCGTTAAATATGCATGTCTAGAGCAAAAAATTTGATGCACCTATTACAATTCGCATCTAGTATGAGTGGAAAAAATTGTTATAATGGTTTGAAGCGATTTTTGAATTTTGGGAAATTTTAAAAATTTTTGAAAAAATTTTCAAAAATCAGCATGTTGACCGACATTGAGACTTTTCAAGCATTCACTGCATTAAGAAATTTATAAATTAGCATGATATTTGATTCATTCCTGTTGGTCCCATCCTTGATTCTTAATTCCAAACCTAATCCTCATGAAATTCTTATGCAGCCCCTCCTCCCCCCCCCAACACCCAGAGTTGAATCAAAATTAAAAACCCACTTGACAACAAAAAAAAACCCACTTCCAAATTAATTGAAAAATGTGCATGTAATATGCCTCTATAACCCTATCAACATTTTGCTGTATGTGTTTTAGATTTCTGTCAGGATGTGGGCGTCCGAAACCCCCAAAAAAAATTGTTGGCACAAAAAAAAAAAACCAACTTGCTAAACAAAAAAAAAAAACCATGTATATTTTTATTAACATTATTGTATATATATATGTATATATATAATAATATATGTATATATATTATATATAGCCCCTATAAATATATATATATATATATATATATATATATTACTATATTATATTATAATATATATATATATAATTATATATATATATAGAACCTATAATATATACTATAATATATATATTATACTATCTAGTATCAATCACACTTTCTCTGTGCTCAGAAGATCTCTCT
>JABUQX010009374.1:52500-53879 GCA_015478945.1 Trachelipus rathkii | reverse complement strand
GTGAACAAGGTTCGTGTGAATACAGATCTAGTGCGAAAATAGAATGTCTCTTTCGTATATATAAAAAATCAAGAGGTCGTTAATATTTTATATGCAATGTAATTATTTTCACGAAAAAGTTTATACGAAATGTGTTTAAATATAACATTAATCGCTTAATTAGTGGATCACGAGTGATCGGGAGAGGGTCGGGAGTGTGGTTGATTAGAGTTTGATCTATTGATCTATTGATTTGTTGATTAATTGATAACTTTAATAAGAAATAATATAAATTTTTAGTTAAAACATAAAATCAATAGATCATGGTTAATAGGGAGAGGGGTGGGGTATTTGCTTGATTAGAGTTTTATCTATTGATTTATTGACTAATTGATTTTTTAATTAAAAAAAAGAATTAAAAAAATTAGCCAAAACGAAACTGAAATATTATGGACTTAGTACATCTGCCTCTGATCAAATGTTTATTCATAATCCTTAAAACGGGATTGGCTATATTGAACCAATCAGCTCTTCGTAATGACCTCATAAATTAATCATTATCAAACTTAGGGAAAAGAGCTCAGTTGTGATTTAACCTTTGGCGAGTGAACACGGTTCGTATGAATACAGATATAGTGCAAAAATAGAATGTCTCTTTCGTATTTGAAAGAAAACCAAGAGGGCGTGAATATTTTATATATAAAGTAGTTATTTTCACGAAAAGGTTTATACAAAAATGTGTTTAAATATGACATAATCGCTTAATCAGTGGATCACGGGTGATTGGGAGAGGGTCGGAAGTGTGGTTGATTAGAGTTTGATTTATTGATCTATTGATTTGTTGATTAATTGATAATTTTAATAAGAACGAATATACATTTTTAGCTAAAACATAAAATCAATAGATCATGGTTGATAGGGAGAGGAGTATGGCATGTGGTTGAATAGAGTTTTATCTATTTCAACCTGTAGTGAAAAATGGGAACTCTCAACCCCTCCAATTTTTGTCTTATTGAATTAGCTTCTGTTCTTTCAAATGCTTTCGTATCTATCCTATACTCTTGACCTATAATCTTGTTACCCTTTCTCTATGGCTCTAGACCCTCTTCTCTTTGGCATTTCTGTAAATCTTAATTATTGTGCTACTGGAGATGAAGAAGAATTTTAATGAAGTTTTGCAGGAGGATTTGTTTCCTAAACTTTCTTATTTCGATAGCTATCTATCTCTCCGTAATGTTATTTTTAATTTTTTCTAGTCGTTCCATAGCAGCTGTTGCTGTAAACGGACACCATTCACTCTTCAATTTTATTAGTTGAAGGGTTCCTCAATGCTTCCCCTATATCTTTCAACTTCAACTTTCATCTTTCAACTTTCCATTAATAACTTTGCACAGCTTTAT
>JABUQX010009374.1:0-47500 GCA_015478945.1 Trachelipus rathkii | reverse complement strand
CGTTACATCCAATTCTGCATGGAACAGTATATTTAAAAACACTTCAGTCATACGATACAATTATATATTTTTAGCTAAGACATTATAATTTACTACTCAGTGTTACGTCACTGATAAATGGCCCATTACTAAAACAAAATTGACTATTTAAATATTTACTTCAAATTCAGACAATTACACTTTTTTTAAAAGAACTCGTCCAAAGCCTTCGCTTGGAGAAATAAATTTTTGAAGAGAAACAAATTTTGAAAAAGAATATTATTTAGCAAAAGAATAAATTATATTATTAGTTAAAAAAAAGGAATAATATCAATATTTCTTTCATAATGAAAGAACTAGACAGTCTCTTTAATTAAAAATTTATAACAAGTTACAAAAGAAAGTCGACTATATTTAACCAGAAGTAAAATGAATTAGAACGTTTTTAATTAATTAATTAAAATGGCAATTAAAAATCTCCCATTTATATTACATTCACAAATTTAGGACACTCATTTAAAAGATAAAGGCTTGAAGAAATGTGATATTTGTCTTTTAACTCAAAATAAAATAGTAAGAGCTATATATATGCCAATGTTAAAATTAACGTTAATATGTTAAATATTGGCGTTAGAATAATGAATACATTACACTTTTTTAAGCAATGTAGTTACTTGAATTTTCTATTAACTTTTTAATGTACAGTTTATTATCTCTGAGTTGTGTTAGGTTTGACGTTGTACATTATTTTTTTAGTCATGTATCTATGTACTTTTATTAATGAACAATTATATTACGCTATAATTCGCGAGTTAGTATTCAAAGAACTCATTTTTTTCTATTGGTTTATCCGGAAATGATACTCGAAATCGACTAATCAATAGTTTAATGTAAACTTACATTGTTATGTTAGATATCTTGAAAAGTGTTGACTCGGTTACGTTTGTACGCGCCTATACTTCACTGTTATATGGAACTTGTTACTTAGAGTTTTATTCCTGGTAGTGTGTTAGGTTGTGTCATTACATTATATTCTTCAAGTTTGTAATCTAGTTAGCCTAATAGCTGAAACACAATTACGTTAGCATATTATCGTGGTTACTATATATAAGAACTTATTTTTTTTCACCTTTATCCACCTATGCACTCTATATGTACCTGATCATTAATCTGCTTGAAAAAAGAGTGAATAGGTAACGTCCTGATGTTATGTTAGTTACTTACTTTTGTTAAGTGTGGAACTTTTATGATTAACCGTTTATTATTTATTTTTAAATGGGCTAGTTTGTCATTCCGGACTATTAGGCCTTGCGATGCATATTGCTTCTTCAGTACAGAACCGGTTACGTCAGCTCCATTACATTTGATCAGCAATGTATAATAACTAATTATTATGTTATCCAAAATACTCAAAATGTGACCTGAATCAATAACTCAATAGCATCAATAGATCAATGGATGACAGAGTGGTGGTGGTTGGTTTAATTACGATTTACTATTACTGCTTTAAATCGCGCAAAACTCATACCTTTACATTGATTATTTTCAAACATTTTTTACTTGGATAAAACTTTGTAATATTATATTATGTTGATTAACTTGTTATGTTTGCAATTAATTGTTGGGATTATGATATTTAGTAGAGGTATATTGCATAAAATTTTTGTTAAACATAGGCGTATTTGTCGAACTTTCTTAATTCTTCATGAATTCGTCGGTTGTATATAATCGAACAACTATAATCCTTACTAAATGTTTACAAAATTAAATTATAGATCTAGGAAATAAAACCTTTGCAAATGAAGATTAATACTAAGTTCATTAATTTACCTACTTAATTGGGATTAGTAAATTATCATAAATATTTAACATAAATGTATACTTCATTATCCATGGATCCTAAAGATCCAAATTGCGCTTGCCCCTATCCTTTGCTGCCATGCTGCAAAAATGATACACAATAAATTCATTAGTCAAAGCAGCATAAATTTATAATGCATATATTAATATTAGAAGTATTGTGCCGTTTTTAATAGAATTGCAGCCTTTTCATAAAAAAAATACAACCAAAAGAGGGCTTTGAGAAAACTAAACCATGTTATAATATAGCCAATGGGGTTTGGGAAATTAAATTTCAATAACAATAACAATGTTTAGTATTACAATAAAATTGAAAATACAAAATTGCATTTCTTATCTGGTTGAATTTTACCATGCATCTTTCCGAATGATTAATTATGCTACCTTCACCATTCCCCAACCTTCAGAGAAACAGAGTTTTGTATCAAACTTCTCTTCATCTTACTGATAGATCTCTTAGATAAGATTTTCCCATACTAATAACATAAAAAAATATGATTAATTAATATAATCCAATTATCTAAGTGGACAGATAAGCACTTTAATAGCCAGAGGCTTTAAGGCGCACGTAATAGCAGTAAGAGTAGATCGAGCAGCGAACTAATTTAACTAGCTTTCTTAGTTATCATTTGGTGCATGGGAAATTTAAGTCATTTTCTATACCAACCGAGGAAATGCATTTTATAACTATAGACTTTTCCATAGTTTACTTTTCCCATATCATAAATCATAATAAACAATACTTTCACGTACTATTTACATTCCCCCCAAATTAAATTTATCTTTATTAATACAATAAATTTTAATATTAATTGCCATATCAATAATAATAATAATAATAATAATAATTAATATATTATAATATATAATAATAAATATAATATATAATATACATATAATAATATAATATAATAATATTAATAAATAATTATAAATATAATAAGAATTAATAATCATTGGATACATGTAAACTGGTTATGAGTTTCTCAGTATATTCATACACATTAATATTAGCAAATGGTTCTAACATTCAACACATTATCACACAACACAAATCATTTAAATTACTTTGACAGCTGCTTATTAATTCCACCTTACTGCCTATTTCATTTTGATTTACATTCCTTCTCCTTCTCCAGACTGTCATTTTCTTTACTATTTAGTTCTTCATCAACATAGCATTAATTCTATTAACATACAATATCCACTTGACGTTCTTCTATCTTTTCACCTGATAGCTTTTTTACACATCTGCAACTGTCATTCTAAAGAGGTTTTCAAATCATCTATAATGCCCATAGAAAAAAAGTATAGTTTACAAAATGGATTGATATATGCAACTAATCACCCTTTCAAGTCTCCGTGTTTTTAATTTATACCAACATTTATCTTTGCTATTCTTAGGTTCTCAAATTTCATTATAATTAGTCGATTTAATCTTTTCTTACCTTCTAAAGTTTCATATTTTTTTCAAAAATTCTAATCTATTCTCAGATGGTAACAGGATTCTACATCTTCTTTATGAAAATCGTTGACATTATTAATTAGAAATCATACCTTAGCAACGTCTGGATGTAATTAATGAGGACATAATGAGTCTTATCAGGGATTTCTCAAATAGGGTTTAAAAAGCCAATTGGCCTTTTATTTAATACGCATATACACTCCTACCATAATAAATGATTATAAGTTGATTTTTTAAATAACAAAATGTTATGTTATTTAACCAACGTTACCATGATCTACAGTTCTACCTTCTAAAATACATCAGATGTGTAACAGTAACACTCTATATTTTACTATTCTTTCCTTAGAAGTTTGTAAACTCAACATCCTTCGAATTCTTTAAAATTCATAGACTAATATGAATTCCTCATCACTCAAATTTTCTGAGTGTGACCCCTTCAAACACACCTGTTATTTAAAAGCTCCAAAAATGGATTACCAGTAATCAACACTATACATACAATATAAGATTAACTGCACTTGAGAAGAAAAAGGTCAAAATTAATAAGTAAACAACGGTTACTAACATACGAGCTAGCTCATAGCTAACCATATATCAATGCATTCTGAAATGAACCTCCAATGGATTTATACGGTAATCCTTAAAAGAAATTTGATTCAAATTTATCAATATTTATTTGTTCTTTTGCAATTATGCAAATTTAAATTCTTTTACATACAATATCTCTACCAATCCTATAAAACTCTCTTTATAAAAACAGAAAAATAATTTATAATTCCAGAATGTTTTAACTTAAATAGTGGAGTGAGGCATACAACAGGTTACGCTTGAATAATTTTTTTTTTTAATATGGACATTAATGTAATTTGCAATCAATACAAATTACTTTTAACTCTTATTAAGCCTTTCATTGCAGTCTACAAAAAATTTAACTGATGACCATGGTGCTCGCAACAGAAAGATTATTAAACAACATCTGGGAATGATTGAGCTTGAGCCTGTCTTATAACTACACTACAACTATCTGAGTACAAACACTGGGATCATGTCTCAAGAATTGGGAAATTAAAATGGGTTAACTATCTTAACTCTCTCCATCAACTTATGAATAATAGGGCCTAACAAGGCATTATTTTACATAATTTTTAAAGGAAGATGTTTTGTCAAGAGAAATTATGGGCTGAACTACATCATTTAGCAAGTATCATAACTAAATATATCATTATTATGTAAATTGCCAGAACACACAGAGTATATTCTTCTGCGTTAGATCCCAAGTTAGCCCGAAAATACATTACCAACTCTACGTACGTAGCTGAAATTCACGATGTAACACTCAGTTGATTTATTTTCCAACCTATATGATAAAAAGAACAGGTTTTTTCTCACATAATTTCTACAATAATATTCAGTAAAATTATTCATTATACCTTTTTCTCTTCAATCTTATCATGTTTATGCATCTTTTTATAACACCATTTACATATTTAAATCAGTATTATGCAGGCTATTAATTACAACAGGCAAAATGCAGTTGTTTAAGTCTTTATATACATCCATTAACTGACACCCAAACCAAGCACTCTTTCTTGTTCATCTTGTTCTTCATGTTCTTTGCATATTCTTTTTTTCGCATGAAAGAATGTTACCTCATACCTATACTGATCTTAATACAAGACCACACCTATTAAATCCCAACTAGCTCAACAATCATAAAGCATGAAAATCTGACGTTCTCAAGCTACCTGGGATTACAGGAACGTTACTTGCACCGTACTGTTTGGCATATTTATCATTCTTTATCAACTTTTCAACATTCACTATCCCATGGATGATCTTATTATTCTGTAATTCATTTAAAACATAGCTTGGACCTATTTTTTGTAGCATAATAAATTCCTATGGAATCATTATATACTATTAATAAACAAGAATTTACTTAAGTATTTGCTTTTCATTCAAGAAGTAATTTATTCTAAACTATCCCTTCTAACTATTCCATAATAAACCAACAGTTTACATACTTGAAATTTTTTCTTCTCATGCCCATCAATATAGCTGCAACATATGGAAGAAATCTTTTCAAGATTTGCAAACAAAATCCAAACTCCAACTAAATACCCTACTTTGTATGTAGTCACCCACACTATAATTCATAGAGACGTGTATGCTAAAATTATCCATCTCATAAAAAGAGACTTCTCATATCAATCAAGCCTTATACAGTCACTGCAAAATTCAAAATTCATTTATAATGCCACCATTTTACTGGTGAATCCTACCAAAAAGCACCTCTAAACTTTACGCAAATGACATCGAAATCTTACTTTTTATATCTTTCAACCATAGAAAATTTAAAGTTCTCAGTAAATTCTCATGGAGCCTAATCATGTGAAAGGCCTTAACTAATCATATATAATCAAATTATCATACCAAACCAGTTGCGAATGTGTAATGAGATATTTATTAAGGTTATTGAAGTATAATACCAGTGCTCAGTAGGTTTCCCCTTTCACATCAAGATTTCATGCCTTCCTACATATGATTATCTAAAACACAAGCGTCTATGTGCAAATGTACTTTATATTTTTCCTTAAGCTATTTAAATATTACTCTTCAATCATAGGTCTATATATCTTTGTAAATTGTCATTTTTAATTAAATTTATCAATCCATCTCTAAACTCTTTTATACAGTGATTTTAAATTCTAGTGCTTAAGAAAATTTGTTTGAGCACATTACGTTTCCTAAAAAGGTGGCATTCTTAAGAACTCAGGTTCTTCATCAATTATTAATAAATTAATTCATTTATCTTATATTTATAAAGGGATCTATCTTATCACCTATTCTATACAAACAATCATTACAGCAGTCATCCATTATTATTGGAGTCATCAAAATTTAATATCAAACTTTTAGTTATGAAAAATGTTCGTAAACTGAAATTCATATCTACTACTTTATTCTTACTTTTTGTCAAATACTTTCATCCTTTTTAATGTACTTTCTAGTCATCAAATCAATTCAGTTCTTGATCCAATAAACTCAATATTCTAATACCTGCAAACAGTACTCACACACCCACATAAATCAAGAGAGAATTAATCTATAACAGAAAGTTTTTTTTCCCAAAACTACATGTAGTACAGTGTACATAAAGGCTCATTTTTCCAAAGCATACATTCCACTCCGCTCTCTCTCTTTCAAATCATTCTCCATTCATAAATTATTTTTCTTAACCTTTATCGCCACTTAAAGAAAGATGATAGCATATCTAGTCTAAATTAAGTCTTGAGAAAAAAAATCTGTAATATTTCAATACAATTTATTATGGGTTTGTAGCAGTAGCATTTAATTATAGTAAAACTATTTCACAGGTCTTATTTATCTTTTTTTTCAAGTACAACATATTTAAATTTTTTCAAGTTATTAAGTGCAATAAATGTACTCAAAGAAGCTGAATCATATATTATTTTAGCACACTTGTCTTCTATAAGAGCAGGAAAGGTAGGAACTATTATATTCTGTGGGTTCTTTGTTAACATGCAATTAATCTCTAAAATCTCATCTATATTGGAAACATGTTCTAATTCTATTGGAATTACATAAACCTTAACTTCCTTAGTTTGGGAATCATTTTTAAAGGCAATTTCGCCTTAGTGTCATCATTATCAGTCTTTTGTTTTTTCATGCATAAAAATTCTGCATGGAAATAATTACAGTTCTTACATTTACGAGAGAATTTACATGTTCAAAAATACTTAATCATCAATGGTAATCGTAATGATGAAATTGGTCTCTTTATATTCTAAGCAGCTTTTGTTGGAGAAAAAATTTTAACGTTGCACCCTCTTCTGTAATAATGATGCTCTGAACACAGTCTTTGCTCTCACAACGATTACTTTGGCACTTAAATCAAGCCTCCCGGCATTTGATTGGTTTTTACATATTTGAATTAGTATTTTACTTGAGTCTTAAACAACTAAATAGAATATTAGTTACATAACAATGAAATTTTTTCGTTTGAACTTTTTAGGTGCACACGAGTGACTATCAGTTGTACACGCATTTTATTAGTAAGGGGTCGCGGCCTTTACAATTAATTGGTGATGCCGAAGTAGAGGGGTTCTTAAAGGGATAGAAATTAAGTACCTCATCTTTCCAATGTCATAAAATTAATATTAATCAATTTCAGGAAAGTAGAAGGAAAAGACAGATTTTTCTTTTGACTTTGAAAGATGGAGGGTAGATTACAACCTTTTTTCAACACTCTTACATGTTATAAAAAATTATTTAAATTTAACCTTTAGAACACCTTATTATATAAAACCTTTGAATAACACTTGAAAAAGAAAAAATATTAGATATTTTATGGGTTTCTTTGTTAATTTGTTTAGTTTTACGAAATTGTGATCAGCTTTCAAGTTACGAAGATTTTCTACTTCCTCTCGTTTTTTTTATAAGTTACTTTTATCAACCCGTACCACCCTATAAGGGCCTCAATATCTATCTGCTAACGTAATTAAGTTATACTGCTGGTTCTTTACGAGAACAAAACTTAACATTATGAAAATACTTTGGTATGAATATATTTTTTATATTCAAAAACTTACAAATGTTTCTTTTTCAATATTATAAATTATATATAATAATTTTTTCAACAAATCAAAAAAGTACTTCGTGATAAAATTTAAATTAAGAATATATTAACAAATAACAAATGAATAAACATCAAATAAAGATAGATACCACTACTTTCTATATAGATTTACATACTAGTCTAAACAACTCAGTTATTTTATCCATTATAGCTTGATGCGAAAATTGGTATACTGTCATATTTTTTTTTACAAGAATAAATCACGCCACCGCTCCCGTGACAGATCCCTTTAATCAAGGAGTGTGTACTGCAATTAACTTCACTGAAGCAAACAAAGCCTCAAGTCCTCCAAGAGAGAATAGTAATATACATTCTCAGACCCGACCAGTTCGGACAGGGATAATCCTCACTGTGTTGCAGGAATTGCATTACTAATCACATGAAATAGCCTACGAGCGCTTTTATTAATAAGATATAACTAAATACAATATAAATAATTAATTAATATAATATATATATTATACTTTAATATATATAATTATATTATATTTATATATTTAATTATATATAGAATTAATTATATTTATATATATATTATATATATATATTAGAATATATATAGCATAATATAAATATTATTAATTATTAGATATATATATTATAATATTATAATATTATAATTAAATCAACCACTACGTCAGCCACGCAAGCCCTTATTCTAGGAGTACGAGGTGATGCTCATCAATTATTTGTCTGAGCAAGAAAACGGAGCCAAAAAAGAATAATCTCCACACTCTACAGAGCGAGCAGAGGACAACCTGTAGTCTTCAGCTTATTGGCGAGTGCTCTTCCGGCCTACTAACCCAGTACGCTTAAATTCTGGATGCTTATAATTCCTTCTTTAGAGCCATATACGAGATCGACTCCGACCGTAAATGTCAACTCTTCCTTTTAATATAAAAATGAACTAAAATCCAATATTGTTTATCTCCATTTATGTATACTTTTAATCTTAATCATAAAAGAACTCAAGAATTTAAATTTTGCTGCCTAACAGAATTAAAATGATTTTAATTTCTGTTTTAAATTATTATAAATTTCGTTATTTTTATTTTTTCTCTAAAGTTTTTTTTGCACATCTAATCAAATGTTCACTCACAAGAGAGCCATCACTTTCCAGCACTCAAGACTTCATCCTTCGTTGCCATTGTGTTTTTCTTGGTCTTCTTCCTAATCTATTTCTTATTTTGCTTTATAGAATTCTTTATTTCACTAAGATATAGGCGTTCACTCTCGACTGCAGTCGGCCTCATAATATAATAAATATATATATATATATTTATACTATATATATATAATGAAGCTTAATTTAACTATATATACTATATATAATTATATAAAATAATATATATAATATATATTATAATTTATATATATCCCACAAATATTAATGAATATATATATCTAAAGATAATAATATATATAATACATATATTTAGTAGCTATTATATATATATAATATAGTAAATATTAATATACGTAAATAAATACGCAAGAAACAATAGGGATACTGATCGAGTTTATTTTACATATCTTTGGTGATTCATTTCTGACTAAAGTAATGTTTCATTAAACCTTGTACATGGGATTTTTTACTTAAGTACTTTCAATTATTTTATAAAAAATATAAAAATTAAATAAAAAAAGAAGAAGAAGAAGAAGAAGAAAGAAGAAGAATATCAGTTGAAAATACAAACAAGAAATAAATGTTAGTTGAAGAAGTAGAAATAAGAAAAAGAAGAAGAATAGGAAAAAAAAGAAGAAGAAAAAGAAGAAAAAGAAGGAGAAGAAGAAGAATAAGAAGAAGAATAAGAAGAAGAATAAGATGAAGAAGAAAAAGAAGAAGAAGAAGAAGAAGAAGAAGAAGAAGAAGAAGAAGAAGAAGAAGAAGAAGAAGAAGAAGAAGAAGAAAAAGAAGGAAAAGAATGAACGAATGACAAAAGAAAGAAGAAGATGATAGATAGAATGACAAGAAAACTCAGACGGATTATTTAGTGAATGACATATGAAGTAATGAAAAAAGAAGTAGAAGGAAGAAGAAGAAAGAAGAACCATATTATTTATTATGTATGGTACTAAACAAGAACTTGGAGAACGACTTGTTGTCCAATGCAAAATTCTTCTGATTTTCTTCCTTGCACAAAGGCGGCTTTTCTTTAGTCGTGTCGCATGACTCTTTCAATTCAAGTCTCTTATTGATGGGGCTTTTAACTCCGCTACCATTAAAGGGCTCTTTTTATGGCTGTTAACCACGAAATCCTTGATTGATATATATATTATATATATAATATATATATATATTTATCATGGACAGAGGAAAGTAACTATATATATATATAATTTATTATATATATACTATCAAATATATAATTAATATGATAAATATATTAACATTATATTTAAAAGATAATGAATATATAAATATAAAAAGAAATTAATATATACTTTAAATATATATATTATATATTAACTAATATATATATATATATTAATATATATATTATATTATATATAATAGTATTATATAGTATTAGTATATAATTATATATATTAATATAATATTATATATATATTATATTATAATATATATATATTTATAATTTGATGGCATTGCGCGCTAAATCGTTTGAAGTTAAAGATGAAATTTAACCTAACTATAGGCGAAAGTTCTATTTTCAGTTTATTCATTAACTTTTTTTAACTTCTGTAAAAGATATTTAGCAAGTCCTAACAGTTAAAATATTTGTAGTTGGAAAATATTGATATCTCGTTCTGCTCTACTCACACAGTTCTTTAACTTATTAATGAAGATTTTTATTATATCTATCTCGTACTGACTCACTTAACGTTCTTCCAATCTTCATACCATTGCTTGCTACAAATTTCCTATAATAACCTCTCCTATGCTAAAATACGATTAATACAACAAACACTATATATCGTCATATATCCTCTATATAATAAGATCAATCTGACTCACTCTCGTCAGAAGTTCTACACAACTTCATCTCTTCTATCAGCCTTATAATTTTCTAAGAAATCTTACTCGTATCATACTTAAAAAGCTCAATGTCAATTAAAAGTACACCTGTCACAAATTTACATCCATTTCCAATGACATCATTAACATTTATTTCTATTCTTGAAATTCGACTTCAATATAATTCTTGCTCATACACCATTGAACCTTGCCTTTTTCCTCACCCAGATCAAGAGTATATTCATTATATATAAATATTATATTATTATAATATATATATATTTATAATTAATTAATAAATTACCAAAATTTCAAATATTAAAATGTATTAATAAGGAATACAAATTTCTAAACTAAGAACAATGCATGAGCAAATAAAAGTTAAAATAACTATTATAGTTGAGACCAGAATTTCCTATCTGGCCGAAAAAGCTATCATAGAACTTACTCTTGAAACTATTTTCTCGTGCTTATATATTTCAATGCTGTCTTTGACGTATTATACTCCTCAGGTAGGGTATGTCCTCCTATTTAGTGGAACTAGTATCTTCCTCACCATTTGGATCTCGACAAACTGCGTAATATCACAGAGGCTTAGCCAGAATAATTCGATGTTTCTATTGAAGTCGTCATAAAATATTCCACAATGACTGGATCCAGGAGTTTTAACAATCATAAAATGTAAAAGGCTCCAAGGAAAAGGGTTTTTTCATAAGAGGGGCCACGCCCCAGTCGACTCATGATTATATTATTATTATATAGAAGTAATACTGATATGCAAGATGTTATCTTAAATTTAATAAGAGGTCTCGTTCACATGATCCGATGTTTCCGTATATCCAAACTCACCTTGCCAGAATAATTTAGTTGTAATTTGCAATTACAATCTAAGTTTAATTTCTTTAAAGTAAATAATTCAAATGAACTAAGCCGGGTAAAGATTGTGTCTCCTCCATTTATATTTCAGATAAATTATGATATTTTATATACTTATTAAGTTTTATGAAAAGAAATCTTGGCAAAAATTTGGCAAAGAAATTCATTGCTTCAAAACTTGCAATACTCCTCAAATAATAATTTAATTATCAAGTAATAAACAAAATAAGTGTTTCTTATCTACAAGACAAATTAAAAAATTATAACATAATATGAAAAGGCAAAAAGAAAAAATCGTAGGCCAAAGGTCCTCATTAAAAAAGCTTTCTTATCCTGAATTCTGTAACTTATTCAGACACTATAGTTGGAAATTCTTGAAGTCTTCAGTTTTCAATCTACTTCTCTATTGAATTGTCCTAATGGTTCCATAGAGCAGTTTTTTTATCCCTTTTATTTATCCTGGAAGACAATAAGAACGAAGATTATAATATATAGAAAAAATTACAATAAGTAGAGTATAAAACAAGACTAGAAGTATATAATATATGTAATGATATTTCACTCTCATTGGTCTAATATAAAAATTTATTGAACAGTTGAAATTAATATATCTTTGATTTATTAATTTCTAGAACATTTATATTATATATATTAGTATATATTAATATATATAATGATTGACCTTATATTAATATATAACGATTTATGGCCTTCCTGTAGTCGAGAAGAAAGAAGATATTAAAACTGAGAATGAAATTAATCCACCTATAGGATGAAAACTGGAAGCCTACATCAATAATATTATATTATATTATTATTAGAACTATATATATATTATATATAAGATATGTAATATATGAGAGATTATATTAATTATATATATACAAAATATATACATAATGATGTAATGGAAAAATTAGTAAATTTGGACATGATATATATTATTATATGAATAATTGAACTAAAATTACTCGTTATGATAAATTAAAGAGTTGATCTCACTCTCAGATATCTATATTTCATTTTATTGATTAAAAACGTAAAATTCTTGAAGAGAAGACCTAACCAACACAGATACTGCGTTTTTAGAGATAAGTTAGTGTAAAAAAAAGGCTATGCAAGGTTTACGTATTAAAAAGTAAGTTGACAAGTGGACATTTTTGGATCGCCAAGCAAGAAAGAATATTTCATGAAAATCAAAATAAATTAATAAATTAATATATTGATACTTACAATAAAGGACTATATTTATATACGAATCAGGATTATACTCTTTAATTTAAAATATAATTATTTTATATCTATTTATGTTTGGTGCACAAGACAAACAGGATGTGACATGAGAATTACCACAGATCTTGCAATCTCTGTATTTACATTCAAAGTGACATATCATTTTCATGTTTGCACTCGTGGCACTCTGCTCAAAAAATACAAGAAAGAGGCTCAGTTTTCTGCGCACCGCACGATCGATCTCAAATAAGACTAAAGGAGTTAGTTAATTGCTCGTCACGAAGAAAGGTTCCATTTATGTCTTTCGCACTGTGCAACCACTCTCTCGATCTCTCCTCAGCCCCCCACAAGAAGGTCAGTTTATGTCGCACTCATTCAGAAAATAGTCAGTTTGTCGCACCGCAACGCAAAAAAGGTCAGTTTTGTCGCACCGGCCAAGCACTGACATTTTGCGCACCGCAACGCAAGAAAAGGTTAAGATATTGGTCGCACTCGCAACGCAAGAAAAGGGCAGTTGGTGCAAAATCACTGATAGAAATGGGGAATACATATTAATGGCTGCCAAAGCAGTGAGAGTGAGTAAGTGTGCTCGCGTCTTTGGTTCCCACGTCTCGCCCAACGCAAGGAAAAAAGTCAATTATTTGTCGCATCTCGGCGCACGGCAAGAAAGGTCAGTTTGTAGTGCACGCAAAGTCGTAAGTACACAGCTGTTTTATTTCTGGACTAGCTTGGCGACGCAAGAAGCATGCTACAGGTCATACTGTGTTTATTGAAATTGTCAGAAGGCCCTCAGCACTCCTATCTTTGATTATTAGACCAATTCATACAAGCAACTGGTTTTGTATACTGGATTTTTTGGTCTGTGTCTCGCATATCTCCGCCACCGCACCGCACTCGCCGTACCACACATAGGTTCGGCGGCTCGATTCCTAACTCCAAAATGCTCTAGTAGCTACCACTGGAATAAAAATTTAACACATAAAATTAAAATATAAAATTGATGTATGTTTACTTTCTACATGCATATCTCTGTTCTGTATAGAGAAGATGGGTCGAGAGCTATAAAGATAGTATTTGGTAAATTTAGAGTTATAAATAATTTTATATAAAAGCTGATGTTAATTTTTGTTATTTTTAGTTTGTAAATTTAACTTCTGTAATTTTCCAAAATGTGTATTGAGATTTGTAATAGAAATCATTGTTTTAACAGTGGTTATATAATGTTTATTATACTTCAGTATTTCTTCACTTTCGATTTTAGTTATTTGTGGGAAAATAATTGAGTTGAGTTGGGATGGAATTATTTTGTTGTCGTACACACTGGTTTGGTTGTGGTGATGAATAATTTGGTTACATGTAAATTTTTTCTTCATTAACATAAAGTTGGATAAAACAGATATAATTTCGGAAAGCAAATCATGACAAGGGATACGGAACAAGCATATATGATCTGCACGGTCTCTATTATGATTGTTATTAAAGTAATTAACAGAACCTATCGGCGAGATTTTAATTACTCTTTACTATTATTCGAATTTGGATTTTTCTAACCATTTATCCTATTCAAATATGTATGAAATGTTTGATTATCTGAGCATGATATGTATTATTGTTACTGAATTATCCAAATGGTCATTATTGGTAATTGTGATTATTTATTATAGATTTGTAGTCTATTTAATAATGGCTTATTAATTATTATTATTATATATTTCATGATTACTTCATTGTTCGATTCGTATCTATGAAGCCATTGAATGAAATTTGATGTAAGTAAGTATTATTTATATCATGCGTATTATTGATTATTATTGACAACTTGATATATTTAGACTTGCTGTATTTTGAGCTATGTATTTATGCACTTCTATATTTTAGTATAAGTGATTTAATTAAATTATATAGTTTTGACATCATTTATGTATGGGAAGTATGTTCTCTTCTAATTTATCTACCTGTCTAGTTATACTTTATTGTGTTATGTTACTAGGCTATATTGTATGTATGTCAATAGGTAATAATTATCTTGTTGTGTAATTGTATTGTGATTAGGACTCTTATTATAATTTTATTTTGATTCATATAGGGCAGATTATGCAAATATAAATGATATGCACTTTATTTATTAATGTAACTAAGATCACTTTCAGTTCACTCATCTAGTTAATTGCGCATTTTGATTTTAAGTTTTTGGGCGAATTGTAGTTCAATATCAGTTTACATGCATAGGTTTTATATAATTTGTTAATTTTGTTTGTATATAGATGTTTAAGTTGAATTAACAATTTGAATTTTTCTTTATAAATTATAATTGTATTAAATATTTCTATATTGTAAATGATATACCTAATTCTTAATAATGTATGTAGTTAAAGATAAGAGCTCATTGAAAGTAGAGACCCTAGTTAATGACTTATTGTTCTCATGACGTGCAGTTTGTGGAAATGTGGTTAACACAGGTGATTGTTGATAGGATACCATTTGAAGAGTTCTGCATTCTGTGATTCACATTTTTCCGCCCCCAAATGTGTATTTTGTTGCAATTATTAGTCAAACGCTATGTTCAAGTTTCTAACTCTCATTTTTAAAGCGTCCATATAGTTGCTCATCATGATTATATAGATCTTCTGGGATCTTATTGTATAGTAATAGTACGTATAACTTGGAATAATTGTTATCTGTTCCAGTACAAATAAATTTTACATAGAGATCTCAATGTTTATTATATTATCTGGAGTGAAGTAAATGCTATACCAGGCACGTTCCTCATTTACTATGATTAATCACCTATAGGATATATGATTCAATTAGGAATTGACACGATTATATTAGTACAGATAGGGAAATGATCTCAATTTGATGATAGATTGACTGATTGGTAGGTAATGTTAGATTTTGATTCTATCCCTTGTTTACAAATATGATTTTCTTTGAAGTGATCTCTCAGAGATTCATGTTAGTACATTAGTTAGCATGTTAATCTTTCAATATCCTCAATCCCTGATTGCTTACCCTGGGTAGCATAGTTAATTAATCGCACCGAGACGTACGAGAGAAGTGGTTACACACATGAATAATTGGAAAAGGTACGTTATTGTTTTTATTTTTTTTCTTTAATGAGTTTTTTAGATCTTAGGTTATAAATATTGAGAAGATGGAGAGGATTATAACGGAACGTGAATGTTAGGAACACTAATTACTATAGACCTTAGTATTCAAAAGCGGTTTTATGCCACTCTGTGTTTTGTGTAGATTTCCTTATTACTCACAAAGCCGCATTTAAAGTAGACTTGTTGGTATTTAAGTAGAAAAGATCATTATTAGTTAAAGAGCTTTGAGACCTCTATGAACGAATTCTTATTTGGTGGTATAATATCGGATATACATACAAAACTTTGAAAATAGTCCCTTTATGCGGCTAGGTTGTGACCATATGTCGGCTTACCAAGATGAAATATAGTTCTTTCCACCAATTCAATTAATTGAATTTCTCTAAAGTGTTAAGTAAGAGTTTTATTAGATTCTTCATCATAAGAATGTGATTATTATATGAGTTACTGATAGGCTCTTATAAGGGAGTTACAAACTCTTTTTACAGTAATGTTTCTTTTCTCAGCGAATCCATTACTATGAATTCCTAAACAGTAGATCGACTATGCTCTTTTTAGTGAATGTAATCTAATGATCTGCTAGTCCCGAAATTCTGAACTCTTAATATTCTTGACTTCGTCAGAGGTTTAGCTGTTCTGGTTGGATGGAGTATGCTATATTATCCGAATGTGTGATAATATAATTGACGAAGATATGAGGCAGGGCTAAGTATGTAACTTATTTAGTTGATTTAATTAAAGAGAATGTTTAAGATAATAAAATAATGATTTAAGGTTTCTTTAGTTGGAGATTATTAATTATAGGTATTCTTCGTATTATCACCGCTAACATTTCCATTATTATGCCTGATTCTATTTTAAGATATTAGTTGAGACAATAGAATTATATGAGTAAGGTGAAGATTAGATTAGGATCATCAGTTAGGTATCATCTATAGACAATATTAATTGCAGCAATGCATATTATAGTTATATTAATAGCGGGTATTTAAGATTAATGTAACTTATTATAATATTCTCGTATCGAATATGGAAGTATTTCTAAATATTATTTATCTTTTTGAGAGTAGGAAGATTTCTTTTATCCTTGCCATTTTGCCACGGCATTCCGACGCTTCCAATTGATTCAGTAAGTTTAGGACATGAAAATATTATATTATTTTTATATTATCTTAAGTTATTATATAAGCTGTGATTTATTCGTTGTAATGCTATGGTGTATAAATCGAGTATTGTGCTGTGTTATTATATATATTTTCCTATATTCACCAATATTCAAACTTTTAGTTAATATCAATCCTTTAATCGACCTTGTTGGTATTTTGCCTATTTAATCCTAAACAATAACACCGGCTTTAAAGAGTGGGATTGAATCAAAGGAGTTGGATTTTGTAGTTCTATCGATGAGTTAAGGGGCTTAGTACCAACCCTAAGTGACATTATTATTCCGTTTAATGTAAACTATCAGTTGTGTGTTTGCCAATGACAATAGTGTAACATATAAGGGAAAGCCCGTTGTATTGTTTAGTGTGATATATCAGGTTTGAACTTTATCATTATGAAGTTATTATATTTATTATTTTATTATATATGTAATTAGATTATTAATTTTTAATTTATTTATATTATATTATTTATTGAATATTTATGATGGAATTATTATTTTTTACTTTTACTATTAATGAGTTGAGCTATCTACAATTATATCATTTATTCTTTTTTATATATATAATTTTAATTTTTTTAATTTTTGCAATTTATTATATTATATTAATATTATGTAAGATCATTTTATATATATATTTCATTTTTTTTTATTTATTATATTATATTTATAAAGATATTATTTTATATTAATAATTGTGTAATATATAATTAATATATATTATATATAGTAATTTATATTATTATAATAGAGATTATATATAGTATTATAATTATGTGTGTGTGGTGTGTGTGAGTTTGTTGTATATAGATATTAATATATATTAGATTAAATATGGTAGCAGTAACACTACGGAAACAGCTTCATCAGTTTTTTATTCTCTAAGACGAGATTGTGTGATGTTTATTCATCTACTCGGGAACCAAAAAAGTAAATGATTTTTATAAGTGGAACAATATTTTGTGCAAAACCAAATTAAGATTAAGGAGCAGAGATAGTTAAAGTATTTTTTTTATTTCTTATATTTTTACAAAGATGCCAATATTGTAATTTTAGTTATTTATTAGTTAAGTATTTTTTTTTATTAGATGAGGATATTTGATGCTTATGGCTTTGCTTATATTTCCATATCATTTTCCTCTCATACTGTAACAATTTCTCCGATACCCTTTCTAGCTGACATATTCTGCAATGCTCTATTCAATATCTTATACTTTCTACTTTTCATAATTAGGGCACTTTTCCCTTCTCACATTTCCCTCTTCACACTGATATGTTCGTATTAGACCGACCTTCTATTACGATTCAACCTATTGGATATGGTATTCCCTCTATTCGATTTTTTGACGTAGGTGATTTGATTTGTACTGCATATCCGGGACGAACCCGCTACAGAATATACCTATATTATAGGCTACACCGGAGCTTGGAAGAATCTACTAAGACGCTCAAATAAAGAGCTTTTGGTTGTCTAGTATTCTTTTCATATCGGACTTCAATGCGTAGGCATCACTATTAATGGAATTATGTCACCACTCATACAAGTAGATTTATCGATATTCTTTTTTGGGGAAGTGGATATGACTCAAATATAATTGATATTTTTAAAGCATAATGGATCTAGTTCAATGTATAGAGAGTGCTTCATTTTAAATCTCGCATTCCGTAAGTAGGTCATAGTATAGCCTTTGATCTTGGTGGCAGATGTTTTTAATTACTTTTTTTGTATGTCCCTTTGTATAGTTGACTCAAGGTATTTCATAGACTTTTTATTTTATAATTAGTTTATTTGATAACTCAATATTAATAATCTTTTCTCATAGCGGTACTCAACAATCTTTTTTGTTCGTTTTTATGTTCACTGAAGTGACTTTTGTTTTACTGTTTTTTTGTTAGGGTATAATGTTTTAGTATTCAAGATCTTTTGCGTTATATTGTGTTTTATAGTGTGTCTAGCGTGTTAAAACTGCTCCACTGATTGGGCCCCCAGAGGTGTGGATTTTTGCATATTGTGTGTTTAGGTAACGCGTGTTAGCTGTTCATGATTTATTTTCATTTGATCAATGTCAGATCTAGTACCTGGATTTACATTCTCTTTGTTCATGTTTATTTCATTTTATTTACTAATATTTATCTTTTTACATTTCGTCTTACTCCTCAGGCTGTGATTTTTAATTTTTTATCTTCACTTCGGTGTTATACTTTCTTCTTCTTGTGTTACTAGCTGCTATTAATTTCTTCTTACCCTCATGAGATAAGAATTGTATTCATGTTACTCCTCCCCAATCTCGTCCTATTGGGTTCCTACTATCCTAGTCTAGCATTTCATTTCTACTTTACTGAGCTTCTTGTCCTCTATCGAATTTTTCTGTTATATTATTATTATTATTTTATTTAATTAGAGTGTGAGTCTATTATATCTTTTGGATTAACTTTGAGTGCTTATGTGGAGGACTATCTCAAAGGTGGCGGATGTGTGTCATATTCTCGCATAGTTCACTGGTTATTTAAAGTGTGCTTCTACTAGTAGTTACGCACGGAGCAACGAGTTATTGAAGTGAGGTAATCACGTCTGTTTTCATTTGAAACTGTTTATTGTGATGTGTATGTGATGTGATATATGTATGTGTGATTGTGTCAGGACTTAATGCATGTTTAACGAGATAATTGTTTTTATTTACATCGGGTGATGGAATTTTAATAATGCGAAATATGTTGAGAGATCACTAATACTCACTTGATTACTTTTTTATTCGTGTTGAAATCTCATTGTATGTAATGACTCGTTCACAAAAGGCGGTGTGATACAGGCTGGTACATTACTATCTGTTATTTGATTATACCTCTTCAGTCCTTATCTATATCGTTTATCGCAGAGTATCGTTCTCTGCGCTTTTCGAAAGTCTTTATCGATACGTGATAAGCTAATAATTTATGTAAATTTGGATTGGTCGTAAGTATTTCTAAAGATACCGAAGTCAGCGATCACATTTTTTCTGCCTTTAATTGTGTGTAGTGTGTGTGTGTGGTGTTGTGTGACCGGTATGTATCTTTTTTTAAACGCGCCAGTGTATGTTAATACTATTCCTATGATCTATTATATTAGAGTATGGAAGCATGTGTATGGTGTGTGTCACCTATTATATTTAAGACCTCTTCTTCCCGCTATATACTGTGATCATTCCGTTGGAGTGATTATTCGTGGTCGCTGACGTTAACTAATTGCAATGACCACTTTTTATGGGAAGATGATTTTTTGGACACGTACTAATTTTTGGATTTTTTAAAAGTAAGAAAAGATAGTGTTACCTTGAGTCAGAATGAAATTTGTATATAGTTATCTGTTTTGATAGTTACTACAGGGTATGTTTTTTTTATCTTTGAGATTATACTTAAAGGTTACTCTATGTCACTGTATTGCTTATCTTTGTTATTTATTATTTTGATATATAAATATGGTACGTATACCCTTTTTATATTATACATATCATTTACTGTTGAGAGTTTACTTTTCAGTCAGTGAGAATATGATTGATGTTTTCTTATTTTATACTGTATTTAAATGTGTTGTAATTTTAATATACATATGTATAATATAACTGGTACTCTCCACTTATCGTATCGTTGTCGGGTATGCCTGATATGAGGCGCTTACCAGCTTAGGTGAGTATTTTAGTATGTATGTGGTTGTGGTATGTAGTATTTATAGATTCGTAGTATATTCCCAAAGTTTATCTATGAAGTTGGTTATTCGGGCGGTGGGGCAGTATGGTCTATATGAAGGAGTTCTGTATTGTAGAGGCTGTTGTGAGATTTTTAGGTAGGTACTTTGTATTCACGTCAAGAGTATTGTGTTCCTATATGATTAACCTAAACTGATATATACAGGGTATCCTTCAGACAATCAGTCATTTATCTCACACTTATAATCTGGTGGTTAATAAATTACATTTGATGTAAAATTTTAGGATATGGTTGGGGCTATCCACCATAGGATCCCTAGATTACTTGACGTCGGTAGGGAAATATTACTGCTACTTTCACGAAGCGGCGAGGGATCTTCAATCTTTTGTAGGCCTAGCTTTGTAAAATAACATAGTCAGAAAAGTAGTCAGAGCTCTATTATTATCGGTTATTATTAGGATGAGGTGTGCAGTCGTCAGTGTACAGTTTATCTTACGCTTATTTCGTGACGTTATATAGATAGGGTTCTTATTTTCGTTTGGTATCGATAATTGACTATCCTGCATATAGTCTTCGTTCGTTTTCCTGCCGGAGGTGCATGAGGAAGTAGGTTAATGCGTGGCAGTTTTTGCTATAGGTTGGTGAGTAACTTGGAATTTGTGGCAATGAGTCTTAACCTACAGTCCAATAGTAGTTATTGTTTGGATTAATGGTCTATATTTCTTAGACTTATTATCATTAGACTAAATGTTTATCAGCGTAGATGGATTCTGTGTAGTGTTGTGTTGTGGGGGTGTTGTGATGTGTGTATGGTGGTGGCCTGTCTCTCTAAGAAAAGCTAGCTTCTATTTATAATATTATACCTTACAAGACCTTTTAAAGAAATGGTGCTTGTCGGTTAATACAGTCTTTTAATGGGTCATCAATAAATATATCGCTGGCGCTATATAATGTTGAAATATTTTCGACGCCTTAATCTGCTTCATCCGGCATACTTCAATGAGGGGTACTAGGTTATCTACATAATAATGTGGGACTTTGGTTATGGATAGTGCTCACGGTTTTGTTTATAGAAGTATGTTTAGAAAGATTGAGTCTCTCTGAGCTACGGCGTCACCAAATAACTTTATATGATTCAAATCTATCGGGACTCTGGAGTCCGACCAGGGTTCAAGGGTACGTAAGTGTGCCTGTCCCGATTTTGTTATCGGAGGTAGTCTTCATAAAGCTAAAGGCTGATAGTTAGGATACTTAGAGTAGAACGTATGTAGGTTACTCTCTATGTCAGCTTTTTTTACTTATTACTACTGAACACAACTTGCAATCATCCTGGGGTTATCCGATAGTATTAGAGTGCCTTTATGAGTGAAGGGATGTTTTAATATTATGCTAGGTATTAATCTAGCCGAGTATTGTCATTTATCCGCTACTTTTGCGGATAGAGTTTGCAAAGCGAAACTCAGCTTTTGATTCCACAAACCTTTATATACGACTTCTAGCTATATGGTATCAGAAATGGTAAACGAATAGGCTAACTCTTATTCTCTGTGTGAGAAGCTCGTACATTTATAGATTGTATAGTATGTCTTCGAACTTATTCCTAATGAATGTCTAGATTATATTTCTAATAGAAGTAAGTGTCCCGAACTTCACTGTGACTTGCTTACTTACCTTATTCCCGCATTAGATTAAAATTTACTGATATGGCACTACGATTCTAGCACTTACAATAATCGATACAACGTACATATATATTATTTATTTATTTATAGATATGACCATTTCTCGCATGGTTACAAGGTTGTGTTTGGTGGTTAAGTTTTTCTTTTGGAAATAGCTATCTTTCATAGCTATGCGAGATACTTAGTTTATAGAGAAATAGAAATTATTTGTGCGATGTCTTTCAGGGAAATGCTCTGTCCGTGTGAAACCATTTACGACAGCTAATACATTCTATCATTACAAATCTTCACCTACCGTACATGCAAAATTTTGTCAAATTATAGGCTGATGAGTGATATTCAAAAGACTGTATAATTAATGGTTGCTTGCCCGATTTGTTGTGGTTATTTGACTTCTATGAATAATGACTGATATAATATGAAGTAGCACTTGGTGTGTGGATTGATTATCACTGCCAGTCAGTTATACTAAGGTATCTACAGTTAACACAATTTTCCCCTACGCATATAGCAATTCTTTACTCCTGTGCGCTCACGCTTTATATTTATATTGAAGTGATTTATTATTCACAATCAATCGATACAATCGTATTTCAGGAACCTAGTATGAAACGCGTCCCTCGCTCGGATTAAGAATAAATTATTTTTTACGTGATATAATCCGTGTATCATAACCGTATGGACTCGAGGCATATTTCTTATGCGTCTCTGTCGACCTACGCGGCAGATTATGAGCTCACGCTTTTTGGATATGGGTACTTTCGTTACCTTTTGTGATGTTGAGAGCTATTATATGATACCTTATCGGTGTGATACTACTAGGTAGATAGTACTTTGATTATTTGAGGTGGGGATATATATCAATTGTACAGTCTATTGTATTCGAGTCTCCACTTGATTTTAGAAAACAACCACTATATTTAGAAAATAGTTAAATTTTTAAACACGGATAATCTATTCCCAATTCCTATAAATGACAGATAATCACACTGAGTCCATATCGGGTGTTTAAGAAGTTATGGTATCCATCTGATAAACAGTAATAAAATGGTATATAACATAGCGTTTAGATAGAGACCTCGACACTATGAAAAATATGAGTATAACTTTGTAGCTCTCCCGTTTGTAATGTTATGTGTAATTTATTACTAGTTACTACCAGCAGTTATAAAATAGATAGGATATCACTAATAATTTATTCGTCTGTAGACTGCTAAATTATATATTATGTATTTGAGTTTTGTATTAATTTCTTCAGGTGATTTTATCTCAATTATTATATTTCACTTCCTTTAAGCCCACCGAATTTTAATGTATACGATTGAAGAGCTCATGTATTACTTAATCGTGGATACAATATCCTATTAATATATTGTACCATACAAGGTGCATTATCAATATATTCCCTATGAGCTTTCTCCTGCTAATATTATGTCTTGTTCGAAACATTTAGACTCTACTACAGCAACCGCTCCCTACCTTAATTAAGTTAACGGGCCTTTTCTTTGTTATTTATTGTAAATGAGTTAAACAGAAAATATTTCGCTGCCAATCCACGTACGTGAGTACTTAATGACTAGATAGTCGTTTCAATCGACGTCTTAAGCCTACTTTCTTCGAGATCGAGGGAATGATCTATTTTCATGTATATATTTAAACCTGATTTAATTTGACGGCTTATTCTCATTTGTTTACAATTTCTTCATCCTTCAACTTCTTAGTTATATTTATGAAACTGATTCCTTTATATTCTTTATAGCTATATTCTTTCCTCTCTTTATCTCACCTAGTATACATTACATTACTTCACCTAATGATATATATATTCACTCATACTATCTCTTCATTATTTCTGATCCTGCTTCGTATCTCTCTTATACATCCTTCTCCTCAGCCACGCACTCAAATTCTAATCACGGTGATTATGATATCTCAATATCCGCCATACGGTAATGTCATTACTACTTAATGTACTCATTTCCATGCCAACTCCGTGTCATCTATTAGTGATATATCTAAATAAGTTCTAAAATCTTCGGGTATTTACTTTACAATTCCATCCAGTCACATATTACTTTATGGTTTTCATCTTGCAATGTTCGTAACTTGCGAGATCAAGCTAATAACATTGGGATTCACTATGTATCCCAGACTATACCACCGCTTTCACTGTAATATTATTAGTGAGTGGACTAGATCGTAAGAAAATGTTGATATGGTTTACTTTCAGGATGCGGGCGCAGGAGGTGTATTGGGATTTATCTTTGGCAATGGTTTCTCTTAGTTTACAATTGCGTGCTGAGTAATGATATTTTCATGAAGGAAAATTTAGAGGTCAGGTCTACATATATATACTTAAATATTAGCACCAAATTTGACATATTATTCGTGATTTAATTCATTGAGTTGTTTTGTTTTTTTTCTCCTATCGCTATTATATTCTTTACTCATTATTCTGTTTACGCTTTTATACCTTTCATCATTTAAACCTTCTTTCATCCTTTATTTTGTCTGGACATTGGGTAAAAAACCTGCTAGATGATTTTATGTTTTTAGTTTTATAATATTTATCTGATGGAGTTATTAAAAGTAGTAACAGTTGTATTTTTTGAGAAAGATTTGAAGATTGAGATTTGAATTTACTTTGATGAGGTCAAATGATTAATATTTTTTAATAATATATCAAATTAAACTGTATCAAGTCTATTATATAATGTTACTTTTGTTTTTGTGAACATAACTCCCAAACAAACCAAAACATACCCGTTAAATAAATAATTTATATTATATAATAATATAAATAAGAATTTTTTATTTATTTTTCAATTATAATTCGAATATAAATTACTATATAATTATATTATATTTAATTTAAAATATAAATGTATATTTGTAATATCTATTATAGATATGTATAATATATTTATTAATATTCATATACATTGTATCCATATGTATGCACATAATACTTTATTCTCCAGTCATCTTATAACTAGATATACTAAGTCATGGGGCTAACCTTCCTCGTTCTATATCTTATATATTCGAATATACCATATTCACACCAGATTCACATGCCTCGCGCACCTAGTTTACTCGAGGTGTGGCAGGCATGTGAATGTTCTCAACTCTACACTCGTGTCAATACCTACATAGCTCCAACCTCCCCTAGACTGCACCCATTCTCTCGTGTCTAGCTCGCCTCATGCATCACGTTTCGGATTGAAAGCCAATTGTTACACAAACTTCTATATCGTAAGACAAAATCGTAGTCTAGGTCTCACACACATCATCAGTCTTTAGACTTGCAGCATCTCACTCATTATATTTATCAATGTGATATCATAACCCTCTAACTCAGCTATCACACCAGATTTACTCAGAGATTATTTACACTCTTCTAACTATATTAATCGTGATACTTTATCATAAATGTCCATCAAGACATTATAATTACTCTCAGCTCGGTACTTGAATTAATATTATCTACTATCTTCCTGTCATATACTCCTGTCTCCGCCCCATAAACTCTCTAGTTAATCGTATCAACACTTACCTTAGATTATATTAGCTCTCTTCATTCTCCCCCTCGTGATTGATCATATATTTTCTTTCAAGATTGGGGTTATCCTGTACTTCTTTACTTATATAAGTTTCATAGATGTTGCTATAATAGCTCTCCTCATCGGTATAATATTTCATTCTCTTCCAAGTGCTTCCTAGAATATTATATATCTATTCCACATTTTAATTCTTCTCTACCGTGAAAAATCTATCCTTAACAAACTTATACAACTCTCACGTAACTAATACCTATCCCTAGTATATTACACTACCATTTAATACTATTCTGTTTTTCTCCAACATTATCAATATATTACAATCCTATGTATTCTCTATACAACATTTGCTTACGAAATAACACAAACGCCATTTGCTATAACCTCATCCACCATCTCACACCAATACCATCGCTACCTAATAATAATTCTAGTCAACATATAACTCATAATGATATGTCTCTAGTCAAAATTCTCTCTCTACCTAAACTCTTTTACACCTCAATTTATGATATAATGGCCAAATACTCCATATAAACAGTATCTAGATCAGCACACTACCTCGAACTCTTTACTACCTGATTTATTACCTCAAACCCATTCCTCGTTCTTTTATATAATTCTGTTCTTTACTATTTACTCGAGTTATGATTGCCTAGGTCACATAATGTTACGTTTCTTAAGTCTCCTGTATGCAGTCTGCCTCTAACGTCAGCTAACCCCTTATGTCAAAGAAAGGACATAGTTCTACTCAAATCTCTCTCTTAAAATTAGTGGTGAGTACAGAAGCAAATGTTATCGTGTCTAAGTTATTTAGTTTGAAGCTCTAAATACATGGGCCTCTTATTGTATGTTTAGATTAATTATGTGCTATACGTATTATCTTGCATCATTCATAATAAATATATAAAGCATCTATAAGGTTGATAAGGAAACTGCTACTCAAATCTTAACATACACAATACCTGCTCTCTATAGTACGACGCGAAGAGTAATCGCATATTGAATTATATATTTTAATATTCTTCTATGTCATTCTTTATAATAACCACTTAGCCATTAATATATTTATTTTCAAATAATAAGGAATCTCTCATTTGAGAAGTTTTTACTTCTCTTCAATCCGTCTCTCTCTCACTGTAAACCAACCTTTATGATATGGAAGAATATATCCTATTGGATACCTTCTGCATTCGCTGTCGTGGCATCGAATAGCTTCACCCAATACCGTGTATTCAGACCAGAAATACTAACGAGTTTTTGAGCATTAGAGTAACTTTACGAGGCCTCTCCTCCCTCCTTCAGCAACTTCTATATCTAGTATCACACCATACACATGGTGATTATTTTTCCGCGTGTTCTATTAGTATAAAATTAAACGTCTTCCTTTCAATTTCACTCCTCCGTGGTAAATAGAAATGATGATAGCCTGCATCTTATTCTCACTCTAACGTTTTGCAGGTTCGCTACTCTCTTCACTTTCGCTAAGCATCTATCTGTCTCTTCGCCGCACAGCAATAATCGACAATTCCTCTCTAAAAAGTCGGTAAGATATATTATCTACTCGATCACGTGTCTTGTTTTATCTTTTCGAGGAGACCATACAATTAACTCTCAAAGTATTACTTTCTCTCATACATTCGTTTATATATATATTTTAGACCCGATACGCTAACTCTTCTATCTATATATTCGATAAATTTATCATAAATGTATCTATGCAATCTAAAAATTCGTAATCATATTGCATATCAGTTAAATATCAAATTTTCTACACGTTATATAAATATTTAGCCTTTTCTAACTCGAGTCAAGACATGTTTTCTTCGACCTCTATTCTTTGCTTTAAACTATTTTTCGTCTCGGTTGTTATCTCATTTGTACTTACTTTTATTAGACCGACACGTACTTAAGATTATTTATACGTGAAGGAGGCTTGATTTGTTTATTTTATTGCATAAGAGTTTGTGGAATAATAACTTTAGTAGATTCCTCGGAGCAGCGTTAAATTTCGTTATTCCGTCGATATCTTCATATATCAATAATTACCCGAATGGGTTATATGGAACGGGATGTTTGTGAAATGTGATACTATAGATGGTGAAACCTATATACCCAATAATATGTTGGAAGGCGAAAGGATTTTTGTCTATATAGAGAAGATAGTATAACGTCGATTATTTATACTCAGGATAAGTAATTTATTTGAAAATATACATGTTTTTTTATACATAGGAAGCATTAATGATATGGGGAAAAACTTTAGTGAGCAGTTCGCTGAGTTATAATAGGTTGTTATGAGTAATGATGAAAATTACATTAAATCGGAGAACTATTTGATGAGTGAGAATTAGACTCTTTGATAAGTTAAGTGTTGATAAATAGTATGTTACTATTATAATATTTTCATTATTATATTCTCGTGGATAGGAGTACTGAACCGCTAGTATTAGTATTTCACATAATAAAAGTTATTTTGAGAGAAAGGAGAATATGTAGATGACATATTCATAGGTTGCTCGTTGCCTGCACTCATCACTAATTGAGATGTAGATTGTTAATTTGATATAGTGTATATGCTGTATTAATTTAGTTCAGATATATTATTAGTGAATAATAGTATTAAGATACATTCAGTGCAGTAGTGACCAGGACAGAGAAAACAGTTTTTATTAACTGAAATAGTGAAAGATTATTGGGAAGTATTAGTGGATCTTTATTGGAATGTTTGCAACTAGAGAAAGAGTGATTTTGTTTAAAGATTGTTACCCATTCCCTTTATAAATTTTACCGAAATGAAGTTTAATGGAGAGAGGGGAGAGCTTAAAACCTCATTCTGCATGTTTATACGAACAAATTGCAATGATGCAGATAGTAGATATAGTACATTTAGCATATTCACGTTATCGTAAAGAATTATTTGTGAGTGGAGATTGTTTACTACCATTTCACAAGGCAGTATTGCTGAGATATTATAGGTTTCACTGTAGTGAAAAGTAGAGAACAGATATATTAAATGATCTCTGACGTATATACTGATTCTTTATGAAAATTGATATAAATGAGAAGATGACTATTATTAATCAGCCCAGGGAGACTGATATTATGTGAATTATGAGAATTACATAGGAAAAGTATTTAACTTAGTAGAAAGCAATAGTATTCCTTTTGCCTATTTGACAAATACTATGTTGTGGAACAAGCTATTTCTTCATGCAATGGGTACGCGTATAAAATAGCAAAGACACCGAATGAATGTTTGAGATTCAGTAAATTGCTGTTGCGTTATCAAATAATGAGAAGACTAACTTACGAAATTTAGTGCTCCAAGTACAGCACAAATTTACATTTTAATATCTCGAGTTACATAACACCGACAGGACGAATAGTGCATATATTTAAGACAGAGTTTGAGGCCCAGAACTCAGAGTAGATATTTATATACATTATATACATTTACTAATAAATATTTGATGTAACAATTCAAATTGATAGTATTAAATACTAATCATTCTCATAGTGATGTGCTATTGTGTTCTATAAAATTAGTGATGTATTAAAGACATTATCTAATTTTAATGATGTATGTGACTGAAATCAGTAAGGCTTTAATATTAATTTAAATGTAAAATGTAATTAAAATTAATTTCTTGTTTATTTATTGTGTATATTTTTTATAGAATTAAAATTAAGAAACAAGTCATCAAAAATTTTTAGCTCAATTCTATTACAGCACTTATAATATAATTGGTGCCTGTAGTAAGGATTACATGAAATGGTATGGTAATCCTAGTCTACTTATATAATAGCTTTTATAAATGCTCAAACAGATATTCCATTGAATAAGAAGAAAATATTATATAATTTATTATTATGTAATTAATTTTACTTTATTTACATACATTAAAAATTATTAGAATAGAAATGTTCTTGCCGATTAATTTACTTAATCTACATATATTAATTAAGAGTATGATTATAACTTAAATGAAGTGAGAGATCCACTCTGTTTCGATATAAGAATATTGTTTGATGGAATATAGTTACGTTATTAGCTAAACCTAAGCTACTTTATTGTAATTTATTATCTTTGTCAGATATAATTAAAATTTTTATTTAATATTTTATGATTTTTATTAGAGACGTTGAAATTTTTTTTTTTTTTAGATAGTTATTAGTGATAGCATAAATGCGAGTAGTGGATTTAATTTGATTTATTAGTGAGGAGTATGTATCTGAGTATGAGTATGATGTTAGATAATTATAGGCTACTTACTTATTATTAGCAATAAATGATTGAAGATAATGGGGTGGTATATAATTATAACGTAAATTGTAGTGGGTGTAGAATGTAAAGAGTGTTTACTTCTATATAGTACGTAAAAATAATGATCTTAGATATACTAATTATATACTAATTATATATAATAAATAGTCGGTAGGAAAAAGTAGCCGAGAACATAGTGACTTAGGTTCTTAACGGACGTGCAGGTGTGGGAACATAAGGGATAACAGGATTAGAGTTAGTAAGGAGTATAGTTGGAATATAGGCTATAGTTAAAAGTAGTTAACACGGCGATACCCACGGAAGTGGGACGATGGAAGTCAAAAAATATTCGAGCACAAGGAAGTCTTATATAAGAGTTAACATCTTATAGGGGGGAGCAGCTTGCACTACCCACGATGCCCCCCTGACGACTGATTACTCCTATAATGTGCATATTAATATTCATTAATATTATATAATTAAATGAATGTTATATATATTAATTATATAATAATACATATTTAAAGTATTATATATATAATATATATTAATTCTATTTATATATATTTTATAATTACTTATTATATTTATATATATAAGATTATATACATATATATTTACTATTGGTTTTAATATACGTTTATTATTATATGATACTATATAATATATTATTTATGATTATTATATATATATATATATAATAATAGTATTATATTATTAATATAAATAATATATATCTATAGATATATAGATTATTAAATTATACTCTCGCGCATCATATACCCTTACATAAATTCATCTTCTTCACTTATACTATTATTTACTTATTAACTGTTAATCGATTAAATTTAAAACATTCAGATATGTTATCTAAATTATGACATTCGTAGTTTAATTTTGTTGATTTAATTTATTAAAAAAGATTTACCCTTTTATGAAACTTTTAAATTTTTTTGTATTATTAGTGATATATATTCCGAATTATAAAGGTGCTATACAGGAATTTTACTCTTTACTATCATGCGACTATTATCTACTAAGACCGTACGACTATGCTATCTAAATCGACGTATATTTATATTATTAGCATTCCTTTTTTTTTTTCATTATCCATACATAATATTAATATCTTAATTCACTTACTTTAATTCCTTATACTCTTATCTATTGGAAAATACGTGCAGACATTATATACCGAGTACCTACAATAATGCATAATTTTTTAAATCTTAGTAGTTTGCGAATCGTATTATCATTTCTTGAGTTATGGGTTTATATTGGTTTTTAGATTCACGTTCTCGAATGTTTCAATATTAGTTCATTCTAAATTAATACATATAAACATAAGAATATCATCCGGTTTTACACATTAAATATAGTTTTATTTAAGATTTGATTTATATTAGTATTTTAGTTGTATTAGCTATTTGTGATAGATAAAGGGCCTTTTTTTTTTAGGATTAGGAGATAATAATGAACTTGATAAAGTGTTTCTTGGTTATTAATTTTAGGGTTTTAAAGTAAATTTTATATATTAATTATGATATGGCCAAGGCAATATAGTACTAGTGGCCTATATATACCCCTTATATTAGACTGCTCAAATTTTGTAAAACCATTAGGTAATTTCTTTATTATACTAAGTTAGATTTATTATTTTTATTATAACTGTTATTGTTTAAATCTATGATGTACTTATTATAATTAATTTTCAGTATCTTTTATTGTTTGTAATGGTTACTATTAAAGTTTATATGATAGATTTTAGGCCTTAGTGTTTTTATTCTGATTCTATAGGGATTGTTAAGATTATTTGTATTTTTAATATTTACAACCACAAAGGAGATATTTCATGATCCAGTTATGTTGATTAAAAAAAAAAAAAACTTTTAATATAGAAAATTTTTAGTAGAATTTATCAATATTGTTACAAGTACAGTCAATAGAGTCACTGTCATTAGCTAGTGTTTAAGACATATATCATTAAAAAGACTGATTTTTTGAAGCTAAAATTAAAATGGATCAAGACCAATTTGAACTTACTGTAACAGAAGTAACTAGAAGGCAAACTGTTTTTATGAACATAAATATTGTGTTTACAAGAACATAACAAGAGGAGCTCATGAAAATCCATTATTATGTTTTTTAAAATTCATATTGATGAGTATTTCGACTCCTGTCACCTAGTGGGAAACCTACTTGAATATTCAAATGTGACTAATGGTAATACATTTATATTATATTAAATTCAGTAGTTTCTATGTTATGTATTTGGTGTTAAGTAAACACCAGATTTACTATTAAGAGGATAAGGATGGGAATACAATACAGATTATAAAGCTGATACATAAAAAAACAAATTTGTAACAATTCAATAAATCTATATATAAATCGGTAATTTGTCTGTTGTTGCAGAAAAAGAGTTGTAACTCCATTTTTTTTAGTGAAGACACATTCATAGGAATATATTAATTGACTAATATAATGTAAAAGAAAAATTGGGCTCTCTTTCTAAAGGTATAAAACGGTTTACAGGACCGTGTCTCAATAACCCCCGAAGTTCTCCAATTAACAACTATCTGAGTAACAATTCCAATAATTTATTAATTTATAAAATTCAGTATTCTTAGCTGTCCAGTTATATAACCATAAATATATGAATGTAGATGTATTATTTTAGATTGCTTGTTGAGTAATTTTTTATATATTTAGTGACATATATTTCCATTATATTTTTAATTAATCATATCATATTTATCTCTATATAAACAATCATCTTTAGTGGGGGTCTATATGTGTTGTTATTCTTATGTTTGGTCGTCATCCATAGTTCAAGGTGTAAATGATGAGAGCACTGTTGTTTGAGAAATTCTGTAAAACTTTTAATAGTTGTTTCTTTCGTGATTATTGATTATGTATTTTTCCATTTTATATAAGTATTAATTATTATTTAATCTATATCTTTGATAACTTAAATATGAGTGGTTCATGAAATGATATGACTATAGGATTATTTATAGGAGTGATCAAATATTAGTATAAAGGTCTGGGATTATTTAGTTAATCAATTATTTTATTTCAAATATTAACTTTTTTTTCATTATAGCCCCTGACCTCAAGGAGTGTATGTTATTAATTTATGTTATTTTATTCTAATTTAATTTATTTTATTATGGTTATGATTTAATTTATATTATCATTGGTATCAATATTTATATGTTTTATTAAATTTATTTGAGTTTTGAATTCTTTATGGATATTGTGAACTTGTGACTTTAGTATCTGTTATTAGTTCTCGAGAGATTTATTGGAGAGGGTGATTGATTTTATACATGTTATAATTATTATTTACATTATTTTTAATAATTAATTATATTAATTAGTAGAAGATATGATATATTATATTATAATTAATAATATTTATATTTATATATTTCTAAGAATCTGTTTGAATATCTCATAATATAATTACCCAAATATATGAGCTATAATTTGTTATAAATATATATATGGTATGAGTTTAGTTATTTAATTTGAATTATTAGTATATTTATATTAGTTTATTATTGATGATTTTTATTATATGGAGTACTTATTGATGAGTTATATGATTATAGATTGTATTTTATTTAACTTCTGCAGTATTATAGATTATTGGATTATATGTTTATGTGTTATTAATTATTATTATTATTTATATCTACCTTATTTATCTATATTATATTATATACTAATTAATATTTGGTATATAAAAATTGATTTTGAAATTCTTCAAAGTTTATTCAATTGCTTCATATTTATTGTTTATTATAATTCATTTTTATTATTATATAAATATTAAATTTTTTATTTTAATTTTAATCAACAAAAAAAAAGAAGTAAAATTGAATTTTTTTAGGGAAATTTTATAAACTTACAATAATTAGATTAAAATTTATAACTTTAGATAATTCTTTATATATGCTACATATATACTGAACCATAGTAACTTATTCATTTTTTAATAGGTCTTTATGTCATAATGATATCTATTATCATAATCGATGTAGACTGATAGCCAAATAGTCCCTATATTGTATAGCAGATATTTTCCTATAGTGTTATAAATAATAGTATGAATCTTTAGGAATACTCTTGTGAGATTGAAAATTTTAAGTAAGCATTAAAAATCTTTTTTATTTATATATACATATATAAAATATGATTGTAATGTTAGGAAGAATAGTTATTATATAGATTAATATATTGCTGTTTATACTCTAATATAAATATGAGGTATATATATACCCCCCTAATTATTTGTTTTAATTGCCAAAATGTGACTACCTACTACGTGTATCTTTGATTTATATATATATTTATTATGATATGTTATTTTACATTCATACAATAATTGTCTGACTTTAACCAATTGATTATGATTGTTTAAAATTAAAATAATTAATAAATTCGAAATTTTGAGATATTAAGGTATTATATTTTATGAAAAATTTTATTAAATAATTAAAATTTATTGACTTATATTATTATAGTATATCTAATAACTTTTTTATTTGACCAATTTGTGAGAAACTATTATTTTGGTCTTATTGTCCGTCAATCTTAGCTATAGAATAAAGTTTATAATCTTTAAAGTTATATAACTTGAATTAATTTATGTAATTAATATTTGCCGAATATATAAAATAGTTTATATAATTTACTAATCACCGAAATTTCATTTAAGTGATATATTGGCTGTATGACCGATCACAAAAGTAGTCCATACCAGTAAAAAAGGACTATAATAATAGGGCTATTTTGTATGATCTCACAAAACAATAAGGGTCAATTTTTTTTGAGTGTAAATGACCATTTCCTTGTTTATTATATTAAATAACATAGTATATAGTATTAAGCTTTGCATATTCCACAGATAAACAGTATATTGATTTATTTTTTGTTATTACTTATTTGTATAATAGATATATAATCCACTTCAAGTATAAAAACAGCTACACTAAAAATTACCCATCTTTCTAAATGATATATTAGTATATACAAGGGTACCAATTATTTATATTTAATTTGTATGTTTATATATATATTACATAGGATATCCAGTTGACCCACAAACAGGAAGGGTTATAAGTGAGCGAGTTGGTACATCATTTTAGTTTTTTTTCTTTAAAAATAAAAGAATTATTACCTGTGCTGTTTTTTTATATTTTTTATTATATTTAAAAAAAAAAAAAAAATATATATAAGAATAATAAATAAATATTATGTGTTTAATTCTTGTAGTAAGTCAAAAAATCATTATATATAAAGATATCAGTGATAAATCTAAGAAAAGGATGAAAAAAGGTTTTCTTATATTATTATGGGGTATTCGACCATAAATGGTAGTTAGATGATTTTTGATAGAAATTGAGGATATAATTTACTTTTTTTTTTTAATATTTTTTTATTATTTACATTGAAAAAAAAAAATATAAAAATTTGTATTAAATTTAAGTTTAAACTAAATAACTTATTATATAGTCCAAGAATAATACCTCATATAAATAATACTACCACTTACTTGCCGAGTAATAGTTATATAGGGTTAGAGGTCACATTTTTTGTTCCTTAGCGCCTTTTTGCCATAAGTGGACGATATCAACGTTTTTTTTTTTTTTTCACTTCGTTTAATATTCTTTAATATCTTGTTCAATTTATAGTGACAACGTTACAAATTATATGTCTTATTCAATCACAGCTAATATACTTAGGTACCACTGGCAATCTAGACTTAATTTTCTATATACCTATGTTCACTGTTGTAGTTCTTGCTAACCTTCCTTATGTAATAATATATATTATTATGGAGCTTTTACGGTATCACGCACTTATAATAATATTATATTATATAATAACTATAAATAATATATTATATACTTATTATATTTATATATATTAATAAATTATTTATTATATATATATTATGTATTATATTATCTATTATATATGTCATATATTATATGATTTATAATATTATTAATTATATATTATTAATATATATTAATATATATATATATATATAATGATAATATTAATTAAATTATATTAATACTATATATATATATATATAATAATATTATATATATTATATTAATTTATATTTTATTTAATTATATATATATATATATATATATTATATTATTATATATATTTATTATATTAATATTATTTGATATTAGAATATTATATATATATTAATATATTATATTTAATATATATATATATAATAGTACTTATTATATTTGTTAGATTATTTATTTAAGTATTAGATATATATTTAGGTTATTTATTTCCCACTTATCTACGGTTCATTAAATTTTAAAAATAAGTACTTTTATATACCCTAGACTATACCTGTAATTGATAAAATAAATTTTATGTATTAAAATGAGAGAGATTAGGCCTATACCGGTAGGTCTAATATAAGATGATTGATTAGGAGTCCCTTGCTTAAATTCATACCCTCATATTTTACATATTTCTTAACATGTTATCCCTAGTGATAGAGTATGGATATTTTCTGTTGTTAAGTATAAGAATTTGAGATGCTTATAATTAGCAGATAATAGGTGAGAAAAGAAGCACAAAACACTAGTATTCTATTATATGCTTGATGGTAGTTCGATTGAAAGATGAGAACAATTATCTTTCTGGACACAGATGTTTTCAAGGTTATCGGTGAAGTGAAAAATAGGAGAGGTTAAAGAGAATGACAAATGGGTGTTCATAGTCAGAATTCATAATTGAATGTCATTTTGATATATGAGAATATTATATATCAAATTCAGGTCTATTGTTATATCATACTAAATTACATTATATTATATTATTTTATATTATTTTTGACTGTAAAGATACAAGTTCATTCTATGAATACTCTTTGATAGTCATTACTCCGTCTCAACAATATTGTAATACCAACCTCATACAAAATAAAACCCCTACTATTAGTTTATGTATTACACCTATATATAGTACTATATACTAGACTACTGCATTATTAGTTTGATCAGGTTTTTGAATAAACCGTGTGTGCGAATAAAATTTTGTATTACCTTGTATTTATGAGTGCAATGCAGGGTAAATCATGCGGCTTTATTATATTCGACAGCAATGCGCATTCTATAAAGATTTTGATGCGTGGTCTAATAGGCTGTCACAGAGAGGAGTGAGGTTACTGAGTGCGTGTGGATCTCTATAATAAGTTATTAATTTAAGATTGGAGGGGTGGGGGTGTCAGCTGTAAAGAGGATGCGATTGATATCTCTCTATTTTGTAGTTTTGTTATATATAATATATCTTTTTTATTATTAATTAATATTAAGATATATTATTTAATATAATATATATTAATATATATATAATATATATATATATTATTTTTTATTTTTTTTATTATATATAATATATATATATTATTATTTTTATATATATTATATATACTAATGGAATGTATGATTTAATCGTAAATCGTAATCAGTCATAATTTTTTTTAACAATATTTAGCAAAATTGTATTTTATGTGATTTATATATTTGAGAATATTAAAAAGTGAATATAGGATAATATATTAATATATGAATTATTGATAAATATAAAATCTATATCATATAAATTTAATATTATTAAATAATGTAATGGTTTGATGATATTAGAATATATCTAATCAAATGAAAATAATATTATTATATGATTAGGCTCTCTGACTTAAATTTATTGTAGGCCTGATAAAGTTATGAATATAGTTGTATATGAATATATTATCGGAGGTAGAGTTTATAGATAGATGTATTTATTTGTTATGTAGCTCCGCAATACTTAAAATAACATTGAATAAAAGTAATAAAATTGATTATATATCTAATATGTATATCTCCACAGTGAAATCAAATATGTTCGCTCTTCCGAGTGACGATATAGCAGAACGGGACAAATGAAACATGTACTCTATTGGTAGGCATGTTGGGCTCATACTTGGTGTTATATATTCATAATTGCCACACTGGATCCTATGAATCTGCGGTCGAACCAGCTCATCCAGTTGCAGAGTGTGAGATAGTATTACATCTCATAAATTAATATATATTCTTACGTGTCTGTCAGCTTACTTCGCGTGTCTTTCCCCATCTCAGGTTATCGACTGTTCTATTCCAAGGCAAAAACCACCTACATTTGGCACTTTGTTCGTACAAATATCTCGCTTACCATTAGAAGACCGTCCAGATTGTGTTCTCACATCTGACCCATACTAAGTTTCTCTCTCGTAGTCTGCTCTGAGGCGTCCACTATTAGATTCTCTTATCAGGGAATTTCGAATCACCCTATCTCGCTCTTCCTCAACTGTAGTTCGTTCATCAACAAACTTCTGTCTATCATGGTCTTATTATCAAAATATCAACTGTCTTCAAATGAGACATATCAATCCGCATATATCCTGAATGAATACTCCTTCATATATCACTGATCATCACTTCCTCTTAGCCCCCGCATGACCAACTAGTTGATCTAGCTCCGTATCAACAATCTCTCTTCGTTTAATAAATATATGCTTATGTAACATGGAATTCTTGAATTGTTTTTTTTATAACCAAATATATCTTCAGATGTAGGTATACTGTCTTACTATATGCCTTACTTATCTGACTCTCATTAGTACGTTACGGGTAAGGTCCTTGCGTGCATCACCCATATGTGTTTTTTCTCTCTCTCTAGTGAGATTCCTGTTGTATTTGTCTAATACTTGATCTCGTATGTTTTTGAATCTTTTTGCTACGCGCCATGCTACAACTTAGCACAATCTTATACTTTCCTATTCTCTTCACTTTCCATCTCCTGAATTTTCTTTTACTATCATTAAAATTTCGATTTATTTTATTACTTAATTGTTTTTTCATTTCCATTATTTATTCTCTCAACTGGCAATTCTCAGATATACACGACTTAGTACATTCTTTTGCTGTATTTCAATCCCTTGACGCATCTCCATATTAAAACACAGCTAAATCATCGGACCGCAGATGCTATATTTGTCAAATGGACCAAAAATAACATTTTATTGATTGTAATTATTGCAGTATTCTTTAGAGAAGACTCTGTCTATGACATTCTGACTTGCAGGACTCTGTTTGTCTTCAAAGTACTGCTAGTATCGTATAACTATGGTAGTGCATTTGCTCTATTCTTTAGATCAAAACATAAGTCTCTCTTGTTACTTTATTTCTTATGGAAATCTAATTGTAGTACGTTCGTGAGTTTTTAGTGTGTGTGTATACTATGGTTTTTTTTTTAGGCGATAAATCTATTTTGGATCGTACGATAGTTGTAGTCTGCGTTATTGCCTTTAGTCAGTCTGCGGGGGCTGGAAGTGCCAATGAAAGTCCGTTCATTGTATGTAATGTAATGACTAGATAAGTGTTTCAAGACATTTAATTCTATAGTTTGGGATATCTCGAAAGTTAAATTCGTGTTTAGCTCTTTGTTGAAATGTATATAATGCCGTTTTCTTTTGTGTTTCCAGTGAACACCGAATTGTTTTCGCGTATCATTTATTTATTGCAAAAAATTGCCACTGTTGTTTTATTATCTATTTTTTTAAGTAATTCAATTCCTTAACCAAAACCAAAACATTTAAACATTTATATTTTATCGCTTCTTCACACCTGAAATTCTTTCTTTAAGGCTCTATATGTGTAGATATCTGTAGAAGTGTTCTTTTACATAATTCTAAGGTAATTCATTATTGGCCAAACATAATCATTAGTGATATTGCCCTCTAATTAAGTCTATTTATCCCAATGTGGCAGTGCTGGTCGTTTATTCTGCTTTCTACTAAATGAGCACCATTTATACTTTAACGCTTCGTATATCCTTTCTCTGAGTTCCTATACTGCTGACTTCTACACTCACCAAATTTAATGATTAAGAAATCTCAAACTTATGGCGACAATATTCTTTTCAACCCTCTCCTCCCTCTTCAGTGCAACTCCAATGTATCCATTCCTCACCAGAGTGCGTAAATTCTCTGCTAATTCTTCACTTTAGATTAACTGCTACATCCTGTACAATATAGACCTCCTCATCGCGTTGTGTTCATCCGGTCTTAGTATATAATAACTCTCTCTACCATCGAATATTCGTCTCTTGTCCGTCCTTAATATTTTATACATCACAAATATATATTCAGAAAGACAACACTCTTTTACATTCTCAAAAAAAACCATCATTAAAGCTACTACATATCCACACTATCCTCTTTGTTTGTTCCTCCTGTGGAGGCAAATAACACACTTCCTTCAAATCGCTTTAGCGCTCAATTTTCTGATTTTTTGAATATATATAATATCTTATTATATCACTATTTGTTTTCTGCTCGCTTCTTATCTTCTTGCCAATCGTAAAAATCTTTTTTCTTATCCGTGTCACCATTTTTACTTATCAAATCCAATCATGCTTTATTGTCTATAGAAAATTATTACTAAATACCTATCACCATAATCATTTGCCTCTTCTCAGTGATTCATACGTCATAGTTGTGACTTTCTCTAATACCATGAACTACTTAGTATAGTTTATTTTAATTATAATATATATTAGTAATGTAATTATAGTATTTGTAAATTAAAAATATTAGTTTAAAAGATAAAATGGTACACAAATAAAACTATACTATTAATTATTGATCAGATGAGAGAATTTTTAATGATAATTACTATATCGTAAGGTGTACTTAATAAAACAGGAGGAGAGTGTTAACAATAAAACACGTCTTTGTAATATTATCTAAAAATATATAATAAAAGTAAGCATAACTTTTTTTATTAAAAATAAATATTGCTAGATACAATTAAATTTAATACAATTTATGTATTATATCTCAATTGGTATGAAGTGTACACTTTATGGTGATCATTTATAAGATAGATTATTAGGTTAGTGGGTTCATAAAACCCTTTGAATAACATTAATAATATACAAAATAATTGTTGAGCTAGTTTATTGTGCACAATATATGATTGAATATACCATCAATTAGATGTTTACCAAAACATTATTTCATAACATTATCCAGTGTTGCCCACTACACCCTACTATATACCCATAATGACCTACGAGTTGTAGAGCGAGGTAGAGTAGTACCGTCGGAGTAGGTGTCCCGGATCACCGCATCTTCCTCTTGGGAAGCTAAGCTTTCCTAGAAAAGATTATAAAATGATGTGAATAAAATTAATAAAATTCATTACCGTTTGAGTTACAGAAACATACATAATATATATATATATATATAGGTATATAACATTGGTAAGTTAACAATTCAATATATAGTATAATAGTTATACAGAAATCACGTATAATTCAAACAAATTACAAATATTCCAATACTCTCCGTGGGGGAAAACAGATCAAAATTTAATTTAATATTCAATTTAATTCAAATAAAAGTACTAAAACTCTCATTTTCATCATTTTTCAATAAGAGGAGCGGTGATATGAGTGTAGTATGCGATGTGCTCCGTTTAAGTTTGAGTATGCAGATAGCGGATGTTCAATTAACTGTAGCGGATATGTTCTCCGCTCTACTATAACGTGGATCGTATATAATGTCATGTCCTCAATCTACATAATATATTATTATATATATATAGATATTAATATATATATTATAATTAATATATTATATTATTATAGATATAATCTATTATATATATATACTATAATATTAATATTATTTATCATACAAATAATAATATTATGTTGTAATAGGAGTTTAATTGCATTAAATAAGTATTTGAATAACATAGATACTGTATGAATTAAATATATACTTTACGTTAGTTGCCTATGAACTTTATGAGTGATAAGTAAAGGAGGGCCGCAGTCGGAGGTAGTATACTGTTGCATAAAGCCATCACTCTGTATACCTTTGGATACGCTTATGCATTTCAGAATAGAGTAAATATGTGAATTGGTATTCTACTTTTTAGATACTTTTCGGAAATCTATGAGAAAAACACTTATTCACAGAACCCACAAAATAATCTAGAGGTTATGAGTTACCACTTTAACAGTATATAAATTTATTTTATTATATTATTATATTTATATATTATATATATATATATCATATTATTATATATATATTTATTTATAAATAATATATTATATATTATTAGTAATTATATAATTATTAATATATATTAATATACATGTAAAGTAGTATTTTCTGATAAATTATATAGTTATCTTATTGTGAATAAAATCTATTCAGTATTTTGAAGAGAAACTTGGTGAAAGAATTACTACTATAGTTTTTTAAGGAAATTTAAAATTCTACCGAAAGCTAAATCAATGGTACGGAGTTAATGTTTTGTACTCATATTGAGAGTCGATGGATAGCTCCAGTGTAGAATTTGTAATTTTGGATAGTGTTGCCCAAGCTGGAATGGTGACTGAGTCTCTAATTTATTTAGTAGAGTTATACATAGTTCTTGTTTTATTGAAGAGGGGGAATCGAATTTTGTGCCAGAGTTTTTTTATTTCTAAGTTGTTCATTGAGGAAGGAGAAATTTTTTTAAGGTGAGATGTCTCATGTTGGTTAAAGAATTGTGAAAATTCGAAAGAGATAGGCTGGTGCAATTGAGTGAGTGTGTGTGGTGATGTAAAGGCTGAGTCTGAGAATATTGCTGCTCGCGATGGTATTAGTGAAATAAGAAGGGTATTTGGTTGTTACTCTGTTCATTGGTATGTGTGGAATATATAGTCTAGAATATATATAATATGTTTTGATCTTCAGATCTACACACCATGTAGTATATAAAAATGTGGATAAATACTTATAATGAGATGAATAAATATATTGTAATAATAATAGATAATAATATAGGTAATAATAATGTAAGAGAATAAATAATGAATCCTGAAAATAATGAATTAATAATTAATAGTAATATGATAATAATAAAATAAATAATTAATAATAATAATAATAATTATAATAATTCAATTCAATTTTCAAATGTTCAAATAATAATAATAATCAATAATAATAATAATAATATAATAATAATTAATAATAATAATAATAATAAAATAATAATAATCATAATAATAATAATATAACTATATAAATAATATAAATAATTAACAATCAATAATAATTGGATTGATCTCCCTTAATGATAAAATAGAATAAAATAATAAGTGACTAATAATATTAATCACAATAATAATGTTAATATGAAAATAGATAATATTATGTAATAATATAAGTAAAGTAGGAATAATAATTAATAAGACAAGAATAAATAATGTTAAAGTCAGTATTTGAGGATAAAGGGATTAAGAAAAATGTATTTATGCAATGTGTGTTTACTATACAGGAGTGGTAAAAGACACAACGTTCCGGATGTGAAGAATGAAACTGAGTACAGATAGGTGGTGTGAAAGTTCACATGGTATATGAGTAGTTTGAGGAGAGAAATGTTGTGATTTCGGCTCCATTGTGAACCGTTCAATGAAAAGGGGTTGTATTAGATCAAAGGTATGATGTGATCAGCGGTCTTAATTTCAATTTAAGTAAGAAATTTGTTTGTTGTAGGGGGTATTGAGTTTGTAGCATCTGCGACGGGGGTAAATGCTCATACATCATGATTGTGCCTCCGAATATTCTTAGGTCTATTTTATCACTTTGCTGGAATCTACGTAGTTGCAGTAAAATAGTTTGATGAATAAATGCAATTAGGGAGGAGTGAATTGAGTGAATAATAAGTGAATGAATGGTATAATTATTATAATTGAATATATTAAGAACAGAATTAATATATATATCATATGTAATGGATTTAACTAAGTTAAAGGCAAGCTGATAAAGTATGTAGAGCAACTTTCTTTCTCAACTATTTAGTATACAATTCATATCATAATTTTATATATTTATATTATTTCACACCTAATTCCCACAAACCATACAACCTCAACATAGGCGAGTACAATAAGATGAAGAATAATAATAGAATATACTGATAGAGATAATAATATAATATAATCATTAATATAATATCAATAATAATAATATAATAATAATCATAATATAATATATAATAACAAATAATTAGCAATAGTTATTTCTGCATTTAAAACTTTAATTAATTTTTAATTATTTACTGTTTTTAATAATTATTAAATGTTAATAATTTAATTAATCAATTCCTTCTAAGAAATATATAATAATAATAATAATTAAATAAAAATATATCAATTCTAATAATAATAATAATAATTAATAATTTATAATAATAATAATTATAGAATAAAGGATTGAGATTCATCAATGGTCACGGAAATGATAATTCTAATTTAAATAATATTAATAAAGATTTAAAATTTACATAATAATAAAAATAATAAATAATTTTATATAATAATAATATATATATTAAAATAATAGAAATAATAATAATATTTAATCCTAATAACCTTGAAACATAAAGATAAAAATTTAAATATATATGTATTGATGTTTAATAATAAGAATAATAATAATAATATTAATAAAAATAATCTAAAATTAAGTAATTAATATAATATATAATAACTTAATAATAATAAAAATAATTAATGGAACTTTCCTAGATTAATTAATTTCGGATCTATTTTCTTTATCATATATTTCATCTAATATTGTCCTAGTGAACAACATTTTTATATATTTGATCATAGTTTTTACGATAGCAATATCAGTTTGTATATGTTAACTAGTGTTTCATTTTATAATTAGTATGTATACATAAGTTAGCAATACCTAACAAAAGTTTAAAAATTGCGCTTAGTTTTTTGATTATATATTCTGATAAGTGAGATTGGTATTTAATTTATAGTTAAGAAAAACAATCATTGAGTTGGTTTTATGTTGTTTTTCTCTCTAAATCGTTATTTACTCCAAAGGTGCCTTTTTCATTTCAGACTCTTAAAAATATCTGTTTTTCTCTGAAATATATTATATGTAGATAGGGACGATGAATTTCTAGTATCAGTTAAATAGCGCTATAATTGTATATGGACTTCCTGAGGTGTGGTAATATTGCTTTTATTGTGTCGGAGTGAATTTTAGTGCCTTGTTAAATTATTGCTACTTAAGCAATTAATTTTGCTATAATATTTAAATTGTATAGCCTATTTTCATATAATATATATATCCTTTAAAACGAGGTCATGATATAGTTCACTTCTTTTTTTTCTGGCTATCTATATATTTAATTATATATATTATTTATAATTATATATATCAATAGAACAAAATCATAACTACTACAATACTATATAATTTTATATTGTTTTTCTGTTTCTTTTGTATATTTATATCTTAATATATTATTATTTACATATATATATATTTATATATATACTATATATATTTTTTATGATTATTATTTATTATATTAATATTTTATATATTATAATATATATATAGGTATATTATTATTTATATTATAATTATATTATTTAATTATTATTATATTATTATATATTATTATATATATTTGATATATCATTTAATATATAAATATTCTTTATCTACCTCTTATATTATTTTATCTTATATATATATATTCTTATATTATATATATAGTATAATATTATATTGATATATATATTTTTATTAATATTATATTTATTATGATATTTTATTAAACAAAATTTTATGCATTTATATTATAAAAATATATATTTTACTATTATCACTCTATTTCAGTATTAAAATGTATTAATTCAGTTATATAATTAATTATATTATATTATTATAATTATATATATAATATATAATATTCATATTATATTAATATATTTATAATATAATATAATTTTTAATTATATTATATTATATATTATAGTCTATATATATTATATTAATTTATACTAAGTTATTATATATTTTATTATAATATAATATTTATAGCGTTGGTCAGGTAATAGTGGCCCAGGACTAGCTTGTATTAGGAGTGGATATGATTCTCGAGTATTCTAATATATAATAATTATAATTTTTATTTTATTTTATTTTTTCATATATATATGACTTAATTTGTTAGATATTATTATTGATATTGATCTAAAGTTTTATTTTAGATCATATTTATTTCTAGAAGAATTTTTATAATTTTTATATAAAATATGTTAGAAATTGTAATAAATGATCTTACAATGTAAGTTAATTATTGTAATAATTAATTTGTGATTTATTTAATTTGATTTTAAAACTTTTATTTGTGAGAGAGAGATTTTATAATTTTTTTCTTCATGATGAATCAACACTAGAAGTTTGTTGACTTTAATATGGACAATAAGTTATATAAGATTTTTGACTAAGCAGTATTGTGTGACATAAAATACCGGTATGAGCTAACTTGGTCGTATTTACCTAGATATATAATTTGATGGGGTAGTGTGATCGGTCTACTATTTGATTTTCGTTTTATTATGATTTATTATTATTTTAATTAATTAAATTTTTATATTTAGATCATACTTTATAAAGTATAATTCCTATAAAATCTTGATGAACACCTTTGTGTGAATTAGAGCAGTTTTTATTAAGGATAGTATGTTATTAATAGATTATAATTTAGTAATAAATTAAAATAAACCGATATCAATATAAACGAATGAGTTAATAAAATTATTTTCATAGTGAATGATAGAGAGTAGATTAAAGGTCATATTAATTTAATAATTATATGATAATTTAATTTAATATTATATTTAATTATGACTAATTTTAATAAATAAATAATTATAATTTTAGTATAATAATAATAAAAGTATAATATATTGAATAAATAAATTATTATAATAATAATTTATTAAAAGTAAAATAATAATATATATAAATATTTAATTTAATTATATTATATGTAGTCTCTGCTTGTGTGTGTGTCGTG
>JABUQX010009373.1:17500-20000 GCA_015478945.1 Trachelipus rathkii | reverse complement strand
CTTGACCCTCTATCTTTGCGGCGCGATGTTGGTGCTTTATCTCCTTTCTATAGGTACCGCAGCGGCAGGTGCTCGAGGGAGCTTATCACTCGCGTACCTCCACCTTTACGTCGCCCTCGTAGAACTAGGGGTGCTGTGTCTGCACATGAGTTTTGTGTTGATGTAGGATAACTCCAGAGCTATTTCGCTGCGGTCTTCTTCTTTCCTGCCCACATCTGTTCTGTGGATTCCCTTCCATCTCTGTGTTTCTGCCTGAATTTAATCTCCCCACTTTAAAGCCTGCGCCTGTGCTCATCTGCGTAATTTATATTAGTTGTTGACCTCTGAGGCGTGTAACACCCCCTCCTTGAATAGGGCTCTGCCCGTGGGTGGTGGTGACAACTGTAAAAAAAAAAAAAAAAAAAAATCAAATGTATAAAACATCCTCATTTTTCAAAAGAAGGATGCGGATGTCAATTTAGGTGCGGATGCGGAAGTCATGTCCATCACTAATTATATATATATATATATATATATAATATATATATATATATATATAATATTATATATATATATATATTATATATATGATATATATTATATATATATTATTATATATATATATTATATATATATAATATAATATATATTATATATATATATATATATATATATATATATATATATATATATATATATATATATATATCATATTATATATAATATATATATATATATATATATATATATATATTAATAATATATATATATATATATATACTATATAATATATATATATATATATAATATATATAAATATATATATATATATATATATTATATATATATATATATATATATATATATATATATATATAATATATATATATATATATATATATATATATATATATATATATATATATATATCACAGTTGAATGAATGGCATACGACTCCCTCTCTCCCCTTTTCAACTAAAAAAAAAAAAAAAAAAAAAAATCGCAAATTCTAATTCCATAGGATGACCCAAACTAAAATTATTCACTATCAAGTGAAAAGTTGCCAGAAATATTAAAAAGTAAAGAGATGAAAAAGATGCAAAGTTTGTGGGTCAGAGAAATTTCAACAAGTGCTAAAAAGGTTTGCGGAAGAGTTTGAAGTCAAGATTCCCAAAAATCCAAGAGGTCATTTTTTAATGGTTCTGCGGAAGGTAGCTGCAGAACCTTTTTTTTTCTTACCTAATTTGATGTTATAAATTTCAACTCTGCAAGTTCTATTTTTGGGAAATTAAAGAAACCAAATATTTCGCTGCATATTTAAATTAAAATTTAACCAATTCAAAGTATGTACAAATAACGACAATTTTAAAGGTGAAGCAGAATCTTGGTTCAGTTTATGGAAAGAATCAAAGGGGGTAGAAGTAGAAATAATTGATCCTAAATGACAATTAAATTTTGTTTTTTTTAATTTCCACCAATGACCTACTCACTCAAACGATCATTCAACACACTAAAGCGAGTTTAAACCAAAGGGCAACATTTAACCAAGATCATGTACACTGTGAACACAATGAGAAAGTATGCAAAAAGAAAACTCAGCAGATTGATATCTATGTAATCAAATTTGAAAAAGAAAGAGTTAAATTTTGTTTTACAATCAATAATTAAACAAAAATATAAAATGTTATAAATTAAATTAATTATAAAATAATAAAATAATTGACATCAATCATACAATTTTATTTGAATTATTACTTATCTAATTAAAAGAAATCATAGATGGAAGATGGAATGAATTTTCAAATTTTTTATAAAGGTTATAAAACGTTTATTAGTATTTCAATAAAACAATTGTATATGCAAACACAAAATATTACTCTCTGCCATACCGTATTAAATGCATAAAAATTTACATAACAAATAATGCTAAAACAAAATACAATCAAATATGTTATATATTATTAATAGTTATTACTTATTATCATCACCATTCTATCCTCCTATCCCCAGAATCGGGTGGTTGAGGTGCGAGGCATCACCGGAACAGAAAGTAATAGATGAAAATGACGCAAGTCGCAAAGGAATGTGTCTCACCCGTTTACCGTCCTTTATTCCCAGTGAGAAATCGTCGCAATCATAAAAATCCGCCCTGAGGCCTCACGAGACTGCGACGGACACTCAGTGTGATTAATATCTCGTCAATAGGGGTTCATCCCCTGGGCAAAGCCCACAGCTATACCACCTCACAAAACCCAGCCAATTCACTCCTGTTATGCACCTTTCTTCTAGCTTCTGCCAAACTTGCATTCACCTTCAAAAGGCTTTCCTTTACTGACTTAATCCACTTTTTCTTCGGCATCCAAGCCGGTCGATTCCCAATACACTCACCAATATACATCCGCTTAACCAACCAACTATCATACATCTTTTCCATGTGACCAAAACATCTCAATGTACTCTCGTTCATCTCTTATTTAAGCCTTTCTTCACACCACACGACTCCCTAATGCGTTCATTTTTC
>JABUQX010009373.1:2500-12500 GCA_015478945.1 Trachelipus rathkii | reverse complement strand
ATATATATAGCAATACTCTTTGTATATATATATATTACGTTTCTTAAGGAAATAAATAGTCATCGTCAAAAATCGGCATATTTTTTTCAATCGTCATCATAAAGACTTCTACCAGTCTATACACCTTGATTAATTTAACAAATATTAAGAATTTTGAATAATATTAAAACTTAATAATATATATATATACTATATATATATATATATATATATATATCTTATATATCTTATATACCATATGTATATATATATATGTAACAACATAACATATATATATATATATATATCACTATATATATGCCTCTTATATACTGTATATATATAATGATGAGGTGTTAGTGAATCATGTGTGGTTTTTGATGATTTACAGAAGAATAGACATTTAGGGATAGGAGTTGGCCATTGGCCAGGAAGGAGGTAATGGGTAGGGTGAGAAAGTTGAAGAATGAAGTAAATCTGCAGGTATAGATGAGATTACTAGTGAAAAATGATCAAGAACGGGGCGAGATGGTGATTGATTGGATTTGGAGGTTGTATAGTGGCAAAGCGTTTATGGAGGGTATAGTTCAAGGGATTGGAGGAGAGTATATCCTTATATAAGGGTAAAGGAGAAAAAGGGAACTAACATGAGAAGTAGAGGAAATAAATTTATTGGAGTGTTGTAGGGGCGCAGGTGGTATTTTGGTCGAGTGCGTCGAGTGACTGAAGGGCTGATTGGTGAAGAACAAAGGTGCGTTTAGGAGTGGTAGAGGATGTGTGGATCAAATCTTTATTGAAACAAATGATTGAGAAAATGAGGGAAAAAAAAATTATATTTAGGTTTATGGATTGTAACAGGCGTATGATAGAGTTAATGGGAAAGCTTTATGGCAAGAACAACAATGATATATCAATTGGTGGTAGGCTTCTAGGAATGGATAAAAGTGTATATGACGATAGTGGAAGCATCATGCAAGGGCTCAATCCAGGTGTCATGGTGATTGGTTTGGATTATGCAGGTGGGGAGCACTAGGGTTGTGGTATGTCTCCTTTGTTTATTCAATGTGTATATGGATGGGGTTATGAAAGAATTCAAGTGGGGATAGCAGGAAATGGTGTTAGAATGATGGAAGATGGAAGAGAGTGGAGCCTTACCTATTATGTGCGGATGATTTGGTTCTGTGTGGCGAGTCTGTAATCTGAAGGGTTTGAGAGGATTGGTGGAGATTTGGCAGGGTATGTAAGAGGAGGGGTTTGCGTAAACGTAGACTAAGAGTAAGGTTATGGTTGTGAGTGAGGACAGTCCTCAGTGTATGGGTCCTATGTTTAGATGATGTTAGCTGGAGCAGGAGTCTATGCAAGTTTAAAAATGGCTAGGGTATGTGTTGGATGAGAAGGGAGCCAGATGAGTACACAGAGTGTAATAGGAAAGGTTGTGAATGGCAGGGAAGGTGGCTGGGGTACCAGTTAAATCGTTGGTGAATGTAAAGGGACCGTGCCAGGTACACTAGGAGTCTACATGAGGAGGTATGTTACATTACCTGTATTGGCTTGTATGGTAGTGAGATTATGGTCTGAAATAAGAGGTACAATCTAAGTTCAATGTGTTTCAGATGGACAATCTTAGGGGCATGCTAGGTGTGAAAAGAATTAATAAAGTGAGGAATGGACGTATTAGAGAGTTGTGTGGATTGAAGAAAGGGGTAAATGAGAGAATAGATGAGAGAGCATATTGAGATGGTTTGGTCATGTGGAGGGGATAGAATGGGTCGATTTCGTTAGCCAGGATGTATAGTGGTGGTGCAGTTGGAACCGACCGCGTCTGGGAGACCGAAGAGAGGTAAGGGATTGAGGTCGGTGGGCGAATGTCTCAGAGGAAAGAAATGTGAGTTTGGCAGAAGACGAAATAAAAAGGTGCATGATGGGAGGAGAGAATGGCGGGAGTTTGTAACCAGGGGGCATGGTTGGCCACTAGATGGGGATGAGCCACCCATTGAGCAGTTACCATAGTGAGGGTCATGGTAATTCTATGATGCTCTAGGGTGGATTTTCTGTCTGTGACGAGCTCACACTAATTATATAAAGGGGGCAGTAAGGCTGAGCTTTCTTTTCTGACGTTTGTGTATTCTCCTACTCTTTTCTTTTCGATGCTTGCTTACACAGCACCTTACTAATCTTTTGAGGCAAAGGAAGGAAGGTATGAAGAAAGAAGAAGATACCTTAACCTTATATATATATATATACATATATATATATTATATACTATATATATATATATATAACAATAACTAACTCTTTATATATATATATATATATATATATATATATATATATATATATATATACTATATATATATATATATACACCATTAGGCGCTGGAATGTCATACATACCATAATCAAAATGGATATATATATATATATATAGCAACTATATATCTTTCTTTTCTCTTAACATATATATATATATATATATATAATATATATATATATATATATATATATATATATATATATATGCTGCTATATATCTGTATATATATCTCACTATACCAGCCTATGGTATGTATGACATTCCGGTGCCTAATGGTTCGCCTTTCTGTTTTGCGTTCATATCCACATAAATGTCAGACATCTTTTATACACATATATATACATACTTATATCCACACCCCTCTTCTAGTGACAACATCTTTTGAACATCCATATCCCTTATAATCCTATGTGTGTGGGGAAATACCAAAGAGATCGTATGTCCCTATGCTGCACCGTGTCATGGAAGAGTAACTGGCAACTAAGTGATGTTGGTAGTTGGGTTGGCTACCCACTACCACTATATCTTGCCAGGAATGCTAATGCATGGCTCATAGAGAGTCAGTGATCTATGCTGAAACAAGCGGCGTTCTATCTTTTCAGTAATGTGAATCCTTATGGATACATGAATGTCAGAGGTCAATGTTGAGAAAGAAAGAGGAGAGAGGTGATGGATGTATTTAGAAAAGATAGAGCAAATTTGATTTGCTAGCTGTGACTGAAACAAAGATGGAAAGAAAGAAGCGGGTGAAAATGAGTGGTGTAAGAACTGTGATGATGTGTTGTGGAATGGAATGAGAAGTTCAAAGATTTTACGAATTCTGATGAGTGACTTGTGGTAGAGAGCTATGGTAGATTTTGTGTGTGTGAGTGCTAGAATTCTAAAGGTTAAATTTAAGTTTGAATAGGTAAAAAAAGTATGTGTGGTTGCGACATATGGTCCATCTCAGGGTAATGTTGAAGAGTGCGATTTTCTGGGATAATCTGAATGATGTTTTGGATGGGGTGAGTAGGGGATTTAGTTTATTTGCCATATCACCCAAACTTTTAAGGATTTTTTACAGTTGTCATCACCACTCACAGTCAGAGCTATTCAAGGGAGGGGTGTAATTTACATTCCAAAAGTTCACCTCAGCTAAATTATGCAGATGAGCACAGACGCAGGCTTTAAAGTGAGGGAGATTAAATTCAGCAGGACATTCACAATTTTATCATTTTATCAATTCTTCTCACACCTAACACGCCTCTAAGATTGTCCATCTGAACACATTGAACTTTAGATCTATACTTCTTATTCCAGACCATAGTCTAACTACTATACAATAGCAGCACAATTGGCTGTGCCTCATGCAGACTCTATGCCTCAGACTTAGTCCCTTGATCTACCAACGATTTAATTGCACCTTCCTGCCATTCACAGCTTTAATATACTACACTCTGCATCATCTGTTTCCCTTCTAATCCAATATATACTAATATTAAACTCAGAACACTTGTCCAGCTGCTCACCATCTAACATAACTTCACAGAGGACTGTCCTCACTCAAACATAACCTTACTCTTATCTACGTTTACTCTTCAACCCCTCCTTTTACACACCTGCCAAATCTCTCTACCAATCCTCTCAGACTCTCTTCAGATGCGCCACACAAAACCAAATCATCCGCATATAATATTTCCTGCCACCCCCATCTCTAATTCTTTCATAACCCCATCCATATATAAATTGAACCAAGGAGACCTAACACAACCCTGCCTCACTCCACTATTAATACTAAACCAATCACTTTTGACACCATTTATTCTTACACACACTTTTGATTCCATTCAGAAGCCTACCACCAACACCATATATCATTAACATTTGCCATAGAGCTTCCCTATTAACCCTATCATACGCCTGATGCAAATCCATAAAACATAAATACAATTCATTCTTATTTTCACTACCAATCTCCCACAACCAGAAATAGACACAGATAACATCAACATCGCCACTATACGTCAGAACCTAAACACTGCCACAAATTTGACACAATATATCAACCTAATCCAAATATGATTAACCGAAAACGGAATATCCGCCTCACCAAACAAATCATCAATTACTCTAATCACTACACAGACAGACAACTCGGAACCTTACACCCCCAAATCTACCTAAACAACACGGTAATTCCACTAAACAAAACTCCCAAAAATCTTATGCATCACACTCGACACTCTCCTAAATTTCACAAAACACACAGACAACATAAGTTCATCAGCAAAAAAAAAAATCAATATACTAAGAATCATAGCAATACTGATATCAATAACAATAAAGAAATAGCCACTACAATCTATCTTCAAGGGCAAATTAAGATGCAGCCATCATCCAAACCTACAATACTATAAACACAGACTTAAACTATACCAAGTCATATCAAACATCTGTCCAAATTGTAGCCTGGGCCCGGACCCGGACCCGGACCCGGAAACAGTCTCTTACTTCCTTCTGATCTGTCGATTTAGCTCTCAACCCAGAGCAATCTATGACATCTCAGCGCTGAAAGAATTATGGATGAGAAAGGCCGAGGTAGCAGGGTACCTTGGGGCAGTGTGGTAAAGAGGTAAGAATATATATATAGAGGTCTACTGGTGATATACTTTCCTATCTAACAGATTTATGGTTTTCCACCCTCACAGGAAATACGGGAGACTTGCGTGGTGGCGCTTGACATATCCAAAGCATTTGACCGGGTATGGCACGCGCGTCACTGCTCTCCAAGCTTCCCTCCTTTGGATTTCCTCCTTCTCTTTGCTTACTTATGTCTAGCTTTCTTTCAAATCGCTCAATATCGGCTGTTGTTGATGGGGCGACTTCTTCTTCCTTTTCTGTCAATAGTGGTGTTCCTCAGGGTTCTGTCTTATCTCCTACCTTATTCATAGGTAATGATCTTCTTACCTGCACATCTAACTCTATCCACTCATATGCCGATCGACTCGACCCTTCATTCTTCAACTCTCATTTCAATTCTGCTCCTTCTTTTACTTCTTTAGAATTTGCCTCTCGTCTTAATATTCCCGATTTAATTCTCGCTGATGGATATAATTTTCCAGTGGAGTAATCTCAACCTTGTGAAATTCAACTCTTTAAAAACCCAACTTCTGGAAATCTCCTTCTCCCTTCTAACTTCCCTATCTCTTTCGACGGTTCTCTCAACGTCTCTCCTGTTGACAATATAAACCTCCTTGGCCTTAACATAAAACAAAAAAATGTCTTTGGAAACCTCACATCACCAGTGTTTGCTAGGGCGGCCTCAAAAGGAAACTGGGAGTTCTGTTTGAACTGAGACTTTTTCCTCTTCAGTTACTCCAGTTATACAAGGGTATCATCCGCCCTTCCCTTGCATGGAGTACTGCTCTCATATCTATGGAGGGCTCAGGTTCTTGGCACGGATAGGGGTCGAGTCAAAAGGCTAAAGGCACCTCAAAACTGTCCTGTACTTTCAGTTCATGACCTCTCTATCTTTGTGGAATATTGGTGCATTATCTCTTTTCTATAGGTGCAGTATGCGGCAGGTGCTCGAGGAGCTTTCCACTCACGTGCCGCCTCCTTTAAGACGCCCTCGCAGCTAGGGGTGCTGTGTCTGCACTTGAGTTTTGTGTTGATGTTAGCAACTCCAGACTAGTTCGCTGCAGGTGCCTCCTTCTTTCCTGCCACACTCTGTTCTGTGGAATTCTCTTCTTCTGTGTTTCCTACTCAATTTAATCTCCCTCACTTTAAAATACACGTCTGCTCATCTGCGTATTTTGCGTTAGTTGAAATTTTTTTGAGTGTAACTTCCCCTCATTGAATAGGGCTTTGCCGTGATGGTGATAACTGTAAAAATATATATATACTATAATATATATATATATATATATATATATATATATATATATATATATATATATATATATATATATATATATACTCTTAACTAACTATATATATACTTATATATATATATATATACTACTCTCTATACTCATATTAAAAGCAGCACTGACACTGTCCCCATATATCCTTATACGAAAATCCCTTCCAATCCCCCCTAAGTAAACATTGAAAGTGGCTCTCAAACTTCCTCACCAATCGATACACCAAAGAGATTATCCATAAAAACACCCTCTCACACTCCATTAAACTACAAAACTGGCGTCCCACAGAGCGCCATTCTCTCTCCATTCCTCTTCACAGCAGATATGCCCACCCCAACCAACCAATCCACCAAACTAATTACTTACGCAGGCGACATCAGTCTCATTTCCCAACATCCACTTGTAAACATAGCCACCCAGCACACCCAAGAATACCTACAATTATTAGAAACTTGGCTACTCACCAATAGAATGACAGCTTCCCCCCTTAATCCTCCATCACCCTCCTAACCACAGACCGCCACCAATCCACATTCCATCCAATAGTTTACCTGAACAACAACCCCCTTCCCCTAAATAAAACCCCAAAAATATTAGGACTCACTTACGACACATATGACTTTCCTACTGTTGGTAATAAAATTGCTTCTTCAACCCAACGGAGTGGCTTGCCCTCCGAACCCTCTCCCAGCAACACAGCCTTTCAGTAACGACAGAAAACACACCCGACACACAACCACAAAACCTTCCTCAGGCACAAATATGACTATGCACTCCGCAAGGTTCCCAGCACTATCACAATCCAACATACAAAACACTGCCCTTAGAATAATCACTGGATGTTGCTAAGGCAGCCTCTATCAGCATTTACCTGACAGGACACATTCTTCCCCATCCCTGCCCACTTTTGAAGATGGTAGGACATTCCCCGAAAACACTCAACCCAAACCATCCATGCCACCAAATGCTCTCCAACCCCCCGACATAGACTAAAATCCCCTCTCTCACCAGCTAAACTGTATATGTATCTACAACAACATTCCTTCTCACTAAAGCAGATCTTGGCTCATAAATATACACAATTAACTAACACATATCTACAAAATCACCCGCCCCAATAACAGTCTACTAAACACCCCATCCCCAAACATCTCAGAAGAAACACTGTCCAGAAGAGGCCAAATTAACCTCGCCCGGAGCAGATCAGGTCACTACCCAAATCTTTTCTAATATAATTCAGATTCAAACAAACAGCATGGTTCCCCATCTGCACAGATCAATAGTAACATAGACACACAATAGCACTTCATTAGAATTTACCACCCTCAAACGCCCCATCTTATATTACTTTAGACTTCCCTTCTAAATATAACTGGGAATCACTTGAAGCAGTGGCGCTTTCTGGAGGCGGTGTAACCTTTCCAATCTCCAATAAAGATTGGGTCAGAGCAGAAATGTATATATATACATATATATATATATATATATATATATATATATATATATATATATATATATATATATATATATCTGCTATGCTATATATATATATATATACTTATATGTTTTATGTACAGTCGTTTTTATTTGATATGTTTAAAAAGGGTGCGTGTGTGTGTGTGTGTGTGTGAGTGTGTAGGTAATGTGTAAAACATTACTTACTATATGGACTTTATGATTAAAATATCCACATTAGATGCTTCGTCAGTTTAACATAGAAAATAATATATATATATATATATATATATATATATATAATACTCTATATAACCTTATATATATATATATATATATATATGCGCCTGCCTATATATATACTGCTACTCTACTATACTACTACTATATATATATATATATATATATATATATACAGGAAGTATATATATATATATATATATATGCTGCTATATATATATATATATATATATATATATATATATATATTATATATATATATATATATATATATATATATATATATATATATATATATATATATATATATATATATATATATATTTACTGTATATATATATCTATATATATATATATATATATATACCTTCTACCTATATATATATATATTATATATAACAACTACTCATAACTTATATTATATACCAGTGGTGAGAGTAGAATTATCAACCATATGTGTCCCTCTATTTCCACATAGCAGCGTATTTTGATCTGAAAAGGTTAATGTGCACTACTAATTACATCCAAATAGATTGTTAACTAACTTTTTAATATATTAAAGAATGCAAACTTGAATTAAAAACTATAAAATAAGCCCTAATGAGTATTTAATTTGGAAAGGCTTACAAATCTAATACTTGCCATAATAGGCAAGTTAATATGAAAATCAATATTAAAATAATTTTAAAATATATATATATATAATATATATATATATATATATATATATATATATTTATAACCTTATATATATATATATTACATATATATATCTTTTGTATATATATTATATATATTACACTATATATATATATATATATACTAATATATATATATATATATATATATATATATATATATATATATATATATATATATATATATATATTTTATTTTTATTTATTTTTTACATGATACCACCACTCACGGGCAGGGTCCTTTTCAAAAGGAGGGGGCAATAAAATAAATAAATAAATAAAAGAGTACAAGAAAACAAAAATAAATGGAAAGAAAACCCACCCTGTCCCTTGCCCTGGCACAATTTTTCTCATGGGCTGGAGCGCGAACTTAAATAGGGAAGATTGGAATATTGCAAGGAAGATATGAGAGGCACTGGGGTTCCAAAAACAGATGTGTGGCTGGAAAAGAAGGAGGAGGTACCACAACGAGTGATCCTTGGGTCTCCAATATTCACACAATTTTCATGAGAGAACAAGGCACCTCTTGTGTTACTAGAGCGACAGTAGTGAAGGAATGCGAGAGGTCAATTCTCTCGAGCACCTGTATAATACCTGCTGAAAGGAAGTAGGGCACCAACATCACAGCACCAGAGAAGAGGTCAAGGGAGCTAGTATGAAAAGGACTGATTCATAAGCCTCTTGGCCTTGGCTTCCAACTATCCAAAAGGAGGTGGAAGCTGATGCTCCCCATATGTGGGAACAGTATTCCATACAGGGGCGAATAAGACCTTTATATAAATGGAGTATCTGAGTAAAAAAAAATTCACGCTTAATCTGAACAGGGTCCCAGCTTTTTGGAGGCCATTTTAGCAACCGATGTGATGTGAGGTCTCCAAGATAATTCACTATTTCTGATTAGTCCAAGAATGTTTATGTTGTTTACAGGTAAAACATTAGAGCCGTCAAAGGAAAGTTGGGAGGTGTTTTAGAGAGGGATATATGAAGAAGTTGAGTTTTCAAAGAGTTGAACTTCATAAGATTACGGTTACCCCACTGAGAAATCCCGCCCAAATCGGCAAGAATTGAATCAGAAAGCTGTAGACGAGAGGAAACTCTAGATACAAACGAGGGAGCACAATTGGAATGATTGGAAGAATGGAGAGTTGAGTCATCAGCATAAGACTGGGGGTACAGTGCGTGACATGCACCGGAAACAGAAAAGTAGTAGAAGCATTTGACACAAGTTAAAAGAAAGTCCAGCCTTACCGCCTCCTTTATACCTCTCTCCTCAAAGAAGTCAATCAATTTCCTACCATTCTCATTTTCTCCTGCAATCCAAAAGGTACCTGTTATCAGGGTTGACACTGATTAAATCAAATTGATTTAATTAGTTGATTAAATCAATTGATTTTTTAATGAAAAAATCA
>JABUQX010009372.1:17500-48020 GCA_015478945.1 Trachelipus rathkii | reverse complement strand
GTAAAAAAAACATAGGGAGTGGTTCTAGGAGATCATAGCGGGCAGAATCTCTGTCTATAGTGTGTGAACTGGGTATGGATTAAATATGGCCGGACCATTAGATTTGGATATAATCTCTTTATTAGATCTTTCTACGATAATTATAATCTATGGTCTATAAGTCAACATAGTGATAAATTATCGTTAAATTCAAATCAATTATATATTGCCTGGACATAATACTCTCAAAAATTCTATTAATACATGGCGTGCGGTTATCATGTTTCCGGACATAATGGAAATCGTATATCACGAAATATATCTAGAATTATATCTTAAGAGCGCTCGCGCAAGTGGTCACGTCTTAGTGATTGCGGGATCATACTTTCGTGATAATGGGAACGGCCTGGGGCATCTGTATCAAGAGAGGTGAATTGTCATGACTGATCGATAGTGTATATAAATTTTATATGTGAACTGGTGACTGTGAACCTGTGCTTTACCAATTCTCTCCTTTTATATACAAATTGGTGTACTGAATCTATATTTTATTTATTCTGATATATCTTTATATTACGTATGTTTTCTCTATTAGGCAGAACATAGTGTAGCGTAATTGAGACTCATGACGCGACTTATGAGAGAGAGCGAATTCACGCATATTGGTCTAGCTTATCCGGATTACATCTAGTTTACTTCATGGTGCGGGTCTACGATTTCTACGAATATTTCGAGAATTGTTCCGTATATATCTAGAAATGCACTATATACGCTGCTAAATCGTAATAATTATAAGATATGCGCCGACCCGAAATGTCTACGTGGCGCTACGCTGGCGGACAATTCATTATCTTATAGAAGGAAATGGAAACAGATTCTACTTTTTTTACGTAGGCGGGGAGGATTAGATCGATAGATCTATAGGTCGTAGATGGGTGGCTCCGCTCCTGAGAAATCTTTTTATTTATGACGATTACGTGTACAGGAAGCATCTTATGTCTTACGTGTGATAGAATGGTCCTATGCATATTACATTTTAGAAATTAGGCGTTAGATATACAATCAGCTTTAGTTCCAAGATCCGTTGTGATTTGCAAATTTGTGTTGATATCTTGGAACAGTAGCTCTATGGCGTAGCATACATGGGGCTTTCCTATTTATCTCTTTATTATGGTCTTTTATGTCAGGATATGCAGACATAAATGCGCTTAGTTTAAGTACTTAACTTTGTCTCAAATAATTACTACTACCTCCTTAACTAATAACCATCACTTAAGTTCTGTATATTTTTTATTTTAGTGTTTTTTATATTTTTTTTTTTTTTCGAATTTCTTGTTTTATGTAAAAATACGGTGGGTACTGTGTACTTTTCATTATGAATGGCAAGTCTCAGGTGTCTTCTGTGAGTAGGATGATTTGTGCGATATGCGGTAGATGCTATGATATACCTGTACTTAGGAGAAGGCTAGACGTATCTGAATGTTCACAAGGAATGTGCTTTAGTAAAAAAGCCCGTACTCTAACTGAATTTGATATCTTAGTGCGCCTGGGTCGTAGGATGCGCATTTATCTTAGTGCTATCTTAGCTGCACCATAGCGTGTATTCCTCTGTTATCTATTGTGGGTATGCTCAGCTCTTACGGGTCATTCTGAACTTAATTCTAGCATATCTTTAGATGAGAAGTAACAAGACAGAGAAAGCACGAATAGTAAGAACAAGAAGCCGATTAAAAGAACAGAATGAGCAGAGAGAAGAGCCATAGCATAGATTTTTTTACTGTGTGGTGCTGCGTCTTTGCAATCTAATGGCGGTCCGAGCTTGAATCTTACGTGTAAATATTTATCGACGATCGGGAGGGCTTATTGATATCTGTCAGATACTATCTTCTATCGGCAAGCTTCCCCGTCTACGGTACTATGGGAACTATACCCTAGGGGAGATTACGTACGTGGGAATCACTGCAATATTCTAGTGGGTGAGGAATAGTCCCAAATGGCAATCAGGACTGCGTGGATCGAGGAATTTAGCTTGCATATGGGGCGAGATCTACATGTAAATAGCTTCCTCATCAGAATGGGCGGTGAAAATATGGGTCGGAATTTAACGGATCGATGTGAGATGAATAAATTGAGAAATTGGGGAAAGAATGCCAGATACCAGATCGTGGAGGAGATGTGATGCGTGTGGAGAGGAATGCTGGTGCGAAATGGGTGAGGTATGATAAAATATAGATGATTGAGCGTGATTCTATGGATGATCTTAGAGATTGGGGATTTGTAGGGGGAATACTTAAGGGAATGTATCATTTGCGGAATTGAGGGATGGTGACTAGGGGATTGGGAAGAGTGAGGTGATGCGGATAGTCTAGATGGAAGATTCAAGGAGAAATATTCTGTGGGGTGGTGGCCGTGGACTGCTCTGTGAATATATATCTTAAGTTAATTATAGTGGAGGGGCTTTTTTTCTAAGAACGTGGGGGGGAAATTGAGATCTGGTGCTTCACAGTGAGAGTGGTGTGGAAGGGAATCATTATATAGGTCGATCTAAGAGATTCTGGTCTTCTAGCTTTTAAGGATGGCCCGTGTAGTGTCCTATGGAAATCTACGGAATTTGTGAAATCTTTTTTAGCTATATCTTTTTAAAGTGATGATAGTACTATCTATGAATTAATCCGAATCTTAGGATCTTATATGTGTTGTTGAAAAAATCCTTACTGCACGAATATATACTACTCTGCCGATAAGATTGCATGAAGCGTACTTGATAATCGTGGATTTGCGGGTCATCATCTTTCCCGCAGTCTCAGGTGTCTTCGGGCGAATGTGCCTGTCACCTATCCGAATTTCACGACAACTCGACAGTTGTATATGTTCTTATACTAAATGAATTACATAGCTGCCGCCGTCATCGCTGATTGACTTGTAATCGATTATATTGTCTTTTAGCGAACGAGTCTATTCCTAGCTGTGGTAGAAATGTTTTCTATCTATACGTTATCACATTATAAATTATTTTTACTTTATGACTTTAGGAAATCTTACTACGTTGAGACATATTCTGAACTACTCAGCAAATTCCTCACTACTGTGCTTATTTGAATATGATTCTTTTTTTCTTCTAGGAACTGAGTGTGAGATAATGATGGGTCATTAATGGCGGCTAGCTAGACATATATATTTTAGTGGTAGCTTACTGTGAGGATGCCGCTAGGGTTTCGCGGTGAGGAGAGGATTCTAGTCATGGCTGCGTGAAAAGTTCAGTGAATATGCAAGATATGAATGAATGGTTCTGGCAGGATGGAAGGGGGTGCTCATGAGAATGATGACACATTTTTTCTCTGTATCAGGGCGGAAATCTCCCCTTTAGTAGGCAGTGGTCATTGTATCAGATAGCGGCAGAGATATCAACATTTATTACCTATCCTGAACTGTGGCTCTACGCGGTGACGCAGATTCAATCTATGGTCGTTTAAGGATTTTTCTATTTCGGTTGAGTCTCAAGCGCGGTAAATACTTCATTTTATACTGTTTGACTTTACTTTTACGCAGCTCTTATGGTATCTATAAGATGTTCAAACCATCTATTAGTTCTGGATTTGATACATCGTTATGTTCTTAGGATGATTCATTTGCTAGTGAATCTTATAGGGCGCACCTCGATTGCGTGCCGGCGGTATTATCCAATAATCATGGTGAGATCTTTATGTGTCTAGGTTGGATCATTCTTACGATATCAGATACATGCGAGCAATACGGCAATATCTGTCATTTCGTAATCTAAAGGCTGTCTGCGTGCAAAATATCTAGAGCTTTAGATTATTCTGAGATCCTCTAAGTGTGGGTTGGGAACGTACGATCTAGTGGAATAAATATTCTGCAAATACTTCCAATGAGTGAGGAATTCAGTTTGAAATCAATGAGGCATACTAAGGTGTTCGATTGTGAGAGAATGCTTATATTGTAGTGTGGAATGGGTCTGAATACTTCTAGGAACGTGAAATGCTAGCATCTCATGAAGAATGGAGAATGGAATGGGCTTAGATCTAGCTAGCCTATATTACTCAGGGGTGGCACGGTCGCGCAGTCTAACCTTAAGTCAGTGCATAGGCCAGTGAATAAGTCTATTGAGCGTTGAGTGGAAAATGCAAATGAGGTTGTCACATTTAAGGAGCTACATATGATAGACTCACTGGCTTGATAAAATCAGGCAATTTTAGGAATTAAACTACAAAAAACAATGGATGGATTCCTATCGATCTATAGGAATCGTAGACTAGAGTATGACGGGGCGTATACGTGAGGGGGCAAGCGAGGGGACTATTACTACGTGTCGATCAAACTAGCATACATAGACCTGAAGGGTGTCATCTACCTGATAGCGGCTGAATAGTAAGTGCGCTAGGTAATATTGACTGGACAGATACGCAGTAACGCTGCAGCTGAAATGATTCTGGTACACAATTTTACGAAAGCCGCAACAAGTGGAGAAGCTCGGGAATTTGACGTAGCGGATGGAGGGATCTGATAGGCAACGGGATGTCTTAGCACAGCGGGAATTCTAGGACTACCAAAACGCGGGATGCGTCGTAAATTAGAAGTGAGATTACTGCATCGACACGTTTGCGTGCACCTAGCGGAGTATCGACAAAACAATACCGAATAGAAAACAATTATCAGCTGTACGACTGGAAATCCGTTTCAGTACCTAGAATCCTTAGATTTGCTTTTTCATGCTATAGACTAAGGATACGGAGACCTTGATATACGTCTCTGCGGCGAATGATACTGGGGATGAATCAGAGAAATACGATCTACAGTTGAGCGCGCGAGATAAATACTTAAAGGACATAGAAGTGTGTGGAACTTAGTATGAGGGCGCTAAAAAATAGGATCCACGTTGGAGAATTCTAGAAGGAAAATTAAACGATACTCAGAAAAGGAGAAATCCAGGAGAGAAAGAACACCGGAACAGCAGCGGGCATAAAATCGAATGATAAAATTAATACAACGGAACTACAACAAGTAATGTTCATAGTTAGGCTACGAGTCGGAGTGAACTGCACCGAATGAGTAACTGCGTTAGTGATAGGGGTACAGAGAGTTAACTAAACGTAATGCTTGTGAGACGGGAAAACTATATCTCAGTAGAAATGTATGCTCATCGTATGTCAGAGTTGGAGCACGATTAGTAAGAAATATGAAGGTCGTCTAAGCTCTTAGAGGGGATAAAATATATGATCTTATAGGGACCTTCAGAGGGGCGAAGTATCACCGCGCCGATACAAAATCGATACTGCGGTAAATTCGGAAAGTGAGCGCATAATCTGATCGTTGAGCAAATAATCAGCAAGAATAAATCTCGATTGTATTGTTAGTTGGACGCGACGCGCAAGAGCCTTAATTGAGGATATAGTGGCACAATCGAAGTCTAGACCAGGGCAATTTACATAGTGAATTCTGAGGCAAAGGTCCGCAATAGTGTGAGAACGAATGCGACAAAATATCTATAGAAATTACTAAAAAACAATCTCATAGCGGTGATAATCCGTGCGGCTCTCACTCCTAGACTGACAGCTAGTTTGAATCGACATACATAGGCGCTGGAGGCGAAGATGGAAAAATCACCTTGATGTGATACGACGTAAGTCTAGCTTCCGCTGCATAAACTCACTTATATCATGACTGTATATCATCTTTGGGCCATATCATGCTGCGCTACCGATGTCCATTACTCTCATCGTGACGTAATTGCTGACATCTTACCCTGTGGACTAGACTTAGACTTACGGAAAGTCGGTTACTGCTATCGTGCTACGTAGCTAAAATGCAAGCAGCATCGCTATGCCTTTGTCACGATCAGCACAAGATTAGGGAACATAACCAGAATATGTGCTATAGTCATTTGATTGTACCATCGCCGCAACGCGGCGAGGAGAGGCTGATAAGTTAATAGAGGTGAACTAGTGAACGGCAAGCGCATGATAGCGAACGGGATAGCATATCAGTAGAAGAAGGGCTAAGGTGTTGTAAGAAGATTATGAAGGTATAAAGCTAAGAAGTTAGTCAGAGAAGATATTCCCCTCGATAATTCCCATTACAGAAGGGCTAGATTATGTCGCTGCTGAGATTAGGGGCTGCTATGTGAGTTTAAGATTAAATATGTAGCTTAGTAAAGAGCTCCATCGATAGAGGACGCTCGTACGTCACGGGGGTTGTCATCGTTAAGAGTAGTTATCTCTGATTATGAACACGAACATGTAAATTAAACACCTAGCTAAGGAACCCATGAATATAGCGGTCTAGCTGCAATAATCTAGCCGGACGACATTAGTCTTACGCTGTCCAATACTCGTCCGAGTAGACTATTTGAAATCGGATTATTATCGCACTAAAAGGTATCCGCTAAGGCAGGATTGCCTGTATAAGCAGGAGAGTCACATGGGAGCAGAAGGGACATAGAACATAGCTGAGAGTGGTAAGTCTTAAGAGATGACTAAAACGCATGAGGAAAGTCTAGAGAGAGACGGACGACGATGATAATCTAAGCTCGAGCTTTAGGTCTGGGCGAACCTCAGCGGAATGAGGGAAGGAGCGGGCGGTTAGAGAAAATAACCATGGGAATGCAGGGACTAGGGTAGTCTATAGTAGTGGATCTAGAGGTCGTGACGTGTGGTAGAAGAGAGATAGGCGCGAAACTGGGAAATATCTAGTACGAGAATAGGATGCTCGGGAGTAGATGGACTTAAGTGATAGGCTGCGCTATCAATGGAAGTAATCCTTCAGCTTATATGAGTGTGATTTATGTGGGTCGGATAATATGTAGAGCGTACGAAGCGGTCAGAATTAAATTAAAACGTGGGGGGCCTGCATTGAGATATGTGGAGGTACCTAGGTATACTTCGAGGAAAGAGAAAAATACTAGGTAACGACTACGGACGAATATTCATAGTGCAAATACTATAGGGTTTAAGAAATAGACGTGTATAGAGTGAGTGTATGGAGATTCCTCATAGAAGGGACTTATAATACTTTAATTAGTGAGATGAGTATCCAGTGGGACTCTCGCGAACCATGGATGGTGTATAGCGATGGGTGTTAGTAGAGCCAGAGGGAGATAAGAGCTATGGAGACTAGGTCAGATACAGAAATAATAGAGTAGATACAGCGACGTTCACTCTAGTGAGTGGTATGACTGTGGAATGGATACCAGTAAGACGATCTTTGAGAAGTCATGGAGTATAGGGCCTCGGATCTATAGGGAAAAGGGGGGGGAAACAATACTCCAACGATTAGACGGCTGTAGGCATGCAATTACCCTAACTGAGGGACGTGACGGCGCTAGCCTAGTATCTAATCGTGTTCTTGGTACACAATCGAGGACAAGACCTAAGGTCAGATTAAAAAGCCCGAATAAGCTCAGACGAGGCAAGGGCGCTGGGTGACTAGTGCGTGCGGCTGAGCAGAATCTTTGGGGATGGGGATACCATTGGCGACATGAGCAGTGAGAAACTTCTAGATGCTGGGAGACGGCGCGGGGCAGTGTACAATCAGCGCGATAGTACAAAATTCAATGGTCTAGGACTGGTGGAAAACATCCTCAGTGCGTTTGAAGCTCGAGGGATAAAATACGAACGAATGATCGATAACAGCAACAATGGTGAGAAATAATTTTTATATGGGGTCCTCGGCAGATTCTATCAGATGGACGACTGTCGGAAATAGGGAAACTGTAGCAATGCAGTCTAGGCCGGGGACACATAAGGGCTAGATCTATAGAATTGAAGAAGTTTCATAATGAACGCAGTTGAGAGAAAAAATACCGTAGGATGGTAGGGGGCGAAGCGTAGAGGCTGTAGTGAAATGATTGGGATTAATTATCTAGAATGATAAATGAAATCTAGGCGAGCGGCTGAAAGGGGGCGATGAAGGAGATTGAATTCTAGGAATGCGAGGAGATAACTGAGATAACATAGATTAGGGAATGGCTATTTCACAGTGAGAGAGACGAAATAACGCGGGGTGGAAGGATAATCAGAGAGAAGATGCAATTGCTAGACTTAAGGCGATAATGGAGCTTTTTATATTCAGAGATATCATGTAGTTAATGTAGGAATAATCCTGACGTAGTTAGGTAATATCTAAGTAGGAAATCTGAGGCTTAGTGGCGTAGGAACGGAAGAATTGGCGGCGGAATGAAAAAATGCAGCTAGACGGAAGACAACTGGAAGTATGCGTGAAAGGGACGATTCTACGGGATATCGGGCAAGTGGATAATCGGGGGGTGTAATGAAAGAATATAATTCTAAGAAGGGGGAATGGATTCGACATCTATGTAAAGAGGTAGGAAAACTAGTTAGGGCTATAGGGAGGAACGTATGGGGTTGGGCTAAATTATAATTAGGCGAATGACATGGACTACTGTCTTGAAATAGGGTAGATAAGGGCGGGGATGGAGCAGGGGGGATGAAATAATTTCAGGAAGATATACAAGGTATTCCGTAGATTCAAGAATTGGATAATAAACGATTAAAATCAGCGGAATCGTGGACTTCACTGTGAAAATCACGCGAATTTAGGTAAGCGGCAACAGAGAGGGGAGAGGGAATTCTAAGATAGTGAACAAGAAGAAGCTGATAGATAACGGGGCCGCTGTGTCGGGGCATGAGAGGCGACAAATAGAGAATAAATTCTAGGATAGAGCTGAAGGGGAAATATTAACAAGACATTTATAAGGGCTGGTGGTAGAGGCATAGAGCGTAGCGTGAGGCGTGAAAGTAGAATAGATCAATGTGACGTGAAAGTTTGATTATCCTTAGGAGGAGGAATGGATCGATTAGAATGAGGAGAATCTTAGATAAGAACAAATTAATAATTCTATTAGTGCGTGGATGCACATTACAATATTCAGAATCTTAGATATAGCAAGGAGCAGCTAGATGCAGCAGAAGAAGAATATGGACGTAGCATCAGGAGGTTAGCGACAACTATTACAATTTTTTCTTTTAATCCAGGGAGAATCATGAGGTGAGCGAATGAAGGAAGAAAATGAAACTATGGGGAATGGATGCACTATAGGGATCGCGGGGAGCGGGTGGATAATATGCGAGAATAAATCGAATAGAAAAGAAAAATGATCAGTAGAATCTAGTAGAAATAAGAGCTAGGCGGTAGCGAGGTTTAAAGCGATGATTGGGATAGATCTAGAAAAGACTATTAGAGAATACTAAGAGCGGACTAGACGGATCTAGGGAGGCAAAGGCGAGTTATGAGAAGGCGATAGTAGATAAAAGAATAGATATGGAACAGTTTTTAGGAGAGATAGGGGGTGCAGTAGGTGGTAACCTTCTTAGAGGCTTAAGAATAGCGAGGACGAAGAATAGGAAATCAGGCGATTAAAATGAGAAATCGACTGTAAGGGGAAAATACGAGGGGTGCGTAGACGAAGACCGAAGGGGTGATAGATAGGGCAGGGCATCTACAGTATGATAGAGTAGGTAAATGAATGGGGTAGGGGCCGATAGAGGCGTGGGAGGCGAAGATCAGGAGTGCTGATGAGCCTGATAATTTTTTTAAAGTATTATAGAATGAATAAATACAGAATAAAGGTAGAAGATTAGATAAGAAATAGTCATGATGAATCTGAAGAGGGGGATCAGAAATGCAATAGGGGACAATAGGGCAGAAACATGAAGGTGAATATGGAATGATGATAAATAGAGAAAATCTAGGGCGGGGAATCGAGGACGGGCGAAAGTCTAAGGGGGAGAGAATCTTTAAAAAAGATGAAATAGCGATTAAGAATGTTGAAGGATGGACACATAATTACTGAAGGGGCGTGCTAGGGAAATAGTGGGGCGGGGGGGAGATAGGCGAAGGAAAAATATGGGCGGAACATGAGAGGGAGATAGAAATCCTGAGAGATCCAGCATAGGGCAGATGGAATAATAGTTATGTTGGCTAAAGGAGAAAAATCCGGAGAGAGGAAAATAAAGTTATAAATCGGGAAATCGGGTCACCATTAGTTATGGAAATTTTTAATCTTTAATGACAATGGTATCATTGTCTAATAATTAAATCTTAAGAATGAGGTCTGAAATGGGGAAAATATACTGTAGGAATTATCCTAGAGGGAATCTAGAGGAACATTAGACGTATAGGGGTGGTCCCCCTGCGGGCGAGGGAGGGAAAGAAAAATGCGGAAATAGGCGAATGACGTAGAAAATGGATGGGATCAGGGTGAAGGTAGGGAATGGTCAAATGAAGGGGGGGAGGAAAACAGGGAATAAAAATCAAAGGGTGAAGAACTAAGGAAATCGGAAGACGGATAGGTTGTAAGGTAGTGGATGCGGAAGGGGGATAAATCATATATTTGTTCTACGGATAGGAAAAAATAAATACTAAAATATAATACAGAAAGAAATGAAAAAATAGAAAAAAAATGAAATTGAATATGAAGCAGGCTAGGGATATGAGAATAACAGTAGAGAAAATGGTGAGTGGGAAGAAATCATGTAGACTCGAGCAGGTGGCAACATGGATTTTTCGTAAGCTACGGTGGTGAAGAAACATGGAGGTATCTAGGGCGAATACAATGGCGGCGGAATCTATGAAACCTAGCATGCAATTACAGAGGCGATCTTAGAAGTGAGAATAACCATGAATCCGTCAATTGGAGGCGGAAAAATTCCTACGAACCTATGGCAGATATAATTCAGAGATTGCTGGAAATCAGAAGCGATGGGATGGGGCGGAAAAATGAAATGAACTCTAGGAGTAGGAATATGTAGAGAAAGGAACAGAATTTAAATAACGACATAGGGGTAATAATCAAAATCGCGTGCTAGGACTAAGATAAATAAAATAATTCAGTGAAAACTATAGATTATTTAAATATGGAAAAATAGGAAAGGGAATACAGAATTTTTTGTGGGGAAAATAGAAAAAATTTTCATGTAGGGAGCGTGCATGAGAGACATTAGCGAAATTCAGAAAATCAAGACGTGGGCGAGGAGAGGAAGCAGGATGGACATACTAGAAAGGAAATACTAGCTGCTAGGCGATTCATAGCGGAAAAGCTTAGCGACATAGGACAGAAAAAATCTAGGAATGGTCCCTAGCGATTAGAGGAGAGGGGATTTCTAGGAGGGCGGACTAGTCAGAATTGCGAAGATATATACAGTAAGTATAAAGAGAAACAGAAATATATAATCGGGAGAAATGCGTCGACAAATCAGTTAAGTTTAGAAGGAGGGATCAGTAAGAGACGAGAGGTAACATAGAATATAAGAATCTTAAGGAGTTAGAAATGAACGATAACAATAGTAGGTAGGGGCTAAACGAATATATAGAGGAATACGGGATGCGCGGGTGACAGGGGATCGTAGAACTCTATGCTAGCATCTAAGAACACGAGCAATCTAGATCGGAAAGGCAAGTAGAGAGGACTAGTCGTGCTAGACGCGAAATCAGAACAATAGAAGATCAGTGACTAGGGGATGAAGAAATCTTAGATAATATGTTAGTACCCAAATTTTCATTAGGAACGGGAAAGCAATTCTAGCGGCACGGAATACTAGCGAATCTTCTATATAAAGTTAATTTAATTAGGTGACGTGAGATCGTAGAGTCATATGAAAAATGAAAATCAGTACGGGTCAAATGAAACAATAGAGGACCGGCGCGGAAGCGTAACTTCAGTGGAAAATTGAAGGAGAGACAAAAAGAAAAAAAATATTAAACAATCTAATATGCATAGAGAATAACGGCAAGGAAAAATCAGATAGATCTAGAAGATGGAAGGGCGAATATCTAGCCGGAAAAGAATCAGGCGTAGAAACCATAAGGAATAAGTTTTATGCCAGACAGCTTTTATCTACTTGTTACTGATGTAGTTTCCCGCTTTAGTCGGGACGAGGCAAATGAAATGGTTGTGGGGTCGTACGCTGAATATATTATCTATTTTGTTTTATTTAGCTAGAATATAGTATGAAAATCTTAAGCTCGAATCCAACTTATTTGAACATTTACTGCGGTTCTTTATACTTATAGCTCTAGTTGATACTTTGATGAGAATTTCATAGAGTCGTTTTATGCCTAAGATCTCTTGTTTTTAAACTTCCACCAGAGATCTTAAGTTTGTACTAATGATCATCTTTAGCTATTTTTTTAGCCTTACGCTAGTTCGATGATACGTAATATGTTATATAGTGCTTATTTAGAAAATACTTGTTATGAGTTTTATAGTTATTAGACGAAGTTATTTATGGTAGAAAATAGAATCGGTGAAATCGAATGGTAGGATTTACGTGGGAGAGAAAATGGGAAAATTATGCGATTATGGCTTTATTGATCTAGCATAGTGTGTATGGAAATAAGAAACTATTGGTAATAAAAAAATAAAAAAAGAAAAAAATAAATCTACGGTGCAGGAAAATTACCGGGGATACTGATTTAGGGCGTGCTGCAAGTTCTTAGAACTAAGATAAAATCATTAGTTTAGAGATACAATAATCTTTACATATCGTTTTATAGAAGTCAATAAATATACAAATAAATTTTTCTTTTTTTTATTTTTAGTTGCGTATAGAAAAAAAGAAATTGAATAATTCACTATTATTTAAGAACTAAATCGACCGGGATGGGGTTGGTCGCTTGGGGAATTTTCTTTGTTTTTTTCATAATATAGTACTTAATATTGCGTATCGTTAGCTGTATTCTATTATTAGTCTTAGTTGATGATAACTTTTTAGAATGGGGATTCTACTTTTTTACTATTTAGATAATCTTTATACGTCAGGGGATATTCGACAAAGAAAAAGAGAAAAATTGAACCTATCTTTTTCTTTTTCGGCTGCCGTCATCATATATTTCAGAGATGTGCGTAAAGATTTTTTCAAAAGTTTAAAGAAACAATTTAGTATGCTAAATGGCCAGAATTAATATTAAAATATTTACTTTCAGAAAAAGATAGTATTGATATGTAAGAAATTTAAAGTAAAATTAGTCATATGATTTATTATTATTATTAGATGTACAGAAACCATTGACATCAGCATTACCAATATGACATTATATGTAAATCTCTCATTAATAATGTTTTTTTCTTCTTTACTATTGAAATCTTCCATTCGGTAAGATGTGGAAAATATATTGTAGGTGCAAGGTTTTCTATCTAGGCGTTCTATTTTCTAAAATTATTGAGCACGTTGGTGTCTGAATATGACCAAAGCCATTTTTTTAACCTTAAATATTTACTTATTTAGAAATGAATTTACTCTAACTAGGCTAATGAAAAGAATCGATTTACTAGTGTGTGACTGAGCTAAGCCAGTATGTATATTAAACGGAAGTGGATGCCAAGTATGGTTCCAGTGTTCAAAGTGGCCGTGTTCCAAACACCTTCTAAATGACATTAAATTTTGAGGGCCGAGGGCCTTGCACAATTATAAAAATGACTGAATAAAAGCAGAATAGCTGAATGCTTCCATCTCTAAATTATCAATCATTTATATTATCTAAATGAGGAATGTTCTTTTTTTTGCCCGGATCCCGATTGACAAAAGAGATTAATTATGAAGAACGGGCGGAATAGAATGGAAAGGACTTTTAAAAGATTGCGTTTAGGTAAGAGTATGATTAAAATAGCGAAGAAACTAATGAAGAGATTTCGAAGAGAAATTATTCCCTTTAAGGAAAAGGGCTGATGGCGCCGCCGTATATGATAGTTGTTAAATTTTGGTGAAGATAATTATGTGGATTCTTACGAAGATGATTATGAACATTCTAATGAAGAGAATTACGATGTACATTCTTACGAGGAGGATTATGATGTACATTCTTATGAGGAGGATTATGATGTGCATTCTTATGAAGATTATGATGAACATTATGAAGATGATTATTATATAGATTCTTTCGAAGAGTATTGCTTAGATTTCGAAGAGGCGTTTTTTGATCACCAGTATAAGAGTCAAATGAAAGTAAGTGATTTTATCTTTATGTTGTTTGTCAAATAACTTTCAAATTTCATTACAGCGAAGATGTCTGATATTATCTAATTAGGCTTTTGATATAATTGCGCAAATTTAAAATATAATTTAGGTGAAATTTAACAATTATTATTTACTTTAAAAATATTTTTCAGGTGGTTTAAGTTTACAGAGGAAAATACCCAAAACCAACATTAGCTGTTCTACAGAAACCTCGTAGTATTTGACAAAGGTTTTTAAACAAAAATCTCCAAAAATTGTATTAAGGCTATTTGGCCCACATTATTTCTAACCATCTTGGTGAAAACTGTATCTCTCTAAGACCAACAGATAAAATAACTGGATTACAAAAATCCTGGGTTCCGGTTCCCACTAGTCCGGGATAATATTGGAACCAAATATTATTCATTGACATTAACTTCCTATTACTTGGTGAAAGGGTGTAATGTAAATATGTTGTGGAATATTATTTAAGTAAGCACTGAAATGAAAGAGGCCAAGTTACCAGTATAGATTTTTTTGATTTTTGCTTTGCCTGTTTCATTTCGACCAAACTTAATTGAAAGTGTCATCGCAGGTTAATATAAATTATTCACGCTCAAATTTCAATATATTATTATTACTTTGTATAGGGAAGACTGGGCAATAACCTCATTTAAAATTAAATAATTATTGAAAATAGTACTGGGCACTCCTAGATTTTATATATATTCTTTCTTTCTTTCTGTATCTACCTTCTATTGTCCAAAGAATGGGAATGAGTAAGAGTGTTTGTGGAGGTGAGCCGTGGACGAGCATTCGGAAAAAAGAAAAGCTAGTAGTTAGGAAGAAGTGGGCACCTTTGACAAAAGAGTGTCGGGAGTGGAAAAAGGAAAGCCCAGGCCTTCCCTGATGTCCGCCCCCCCTGGGGCTGTACGAGGTTAATAGTGAGAACTGCGTCGCAGTTCAGAAGAATCCACGCCTTTAAAGTCTCATGGGACAGCGGGTAGTGGATCCTCACGGAGGTATGGATCGTCTAATTGTAAGGGTTCATCCTTGGCCCCAGGTGGGCCACAACCATTTTACCCTCACAAAACCCCCCCGCCATTCCACTCCTGTTATTACACCTTTTCTTCATCGCCTCTATCATCTAAACCTAGGCACAGTTTCTCTCCTTCAAAGATTCGTTTTACTGACTTCAATCCACTTTTTGTTTTCCCTGGCGTCTCCCAGCCGGTTCGGTTTTCCCAATTACACACTCGCCATTGTGTCCGTTTCACTAACATCCGCTGGTTTAACCAACCCGACTATCAGTTTCATGCCCCTTCCATAGACCCGAACCATCTCAACAGTACTTTCATTTATTTTCGTCTCATTTACCTGTTTCTTCACACCACACAAACTCTCTAATTCATTCCCTCATTTATCAATTTCTTCATCACAGCCTGCACAACCCCTAAAGTTAGTTTGTCCATCTAACACATTAACTTTTTAGATCTTTATTACTCTTATTCAGACCATAGTCTCACTACTATACGAATAACACAGGGCTTATATATCAACATACCCTTCATGTTAAGACCGCCAGTTTCCGCAATCTAGCGCACTCAAAGACTTAGTCCACTTTTTACATTCACCAACGATTTAATTGCTTACCAGCCAGTCCTTCCTGCCTTCACAATCTTTCCTACTACCACTCCCTGCATCTGTCCGGTTTTCCTCTTCTCATTTTTCTTAATCTTTTTATCTTTTTTTTTGTTTATTTTCTTTTTCTTTATGTCTTTTGTGTGTGTTATGTTTAGTAAAACAACAAAAGAATAAAATTTTTCTAATCTCCTCCGTTCCAATCAATCTTCAATCATATTTTCGTATGTTCCTAATAACACGGGAAACGGTAATACTAATATAATTTCTGGCCATTTATGCGCGCTAAATGTGACTTTTACTGTGGCAAAACTTGTCCCAAGTCACGAACTTTGATAGACATGAGAACCCGTCAGTCCGATAATGTAAGGTGTGCCATACCATGGATACTACTTCAATCTCCTGATAAATCACTCGTTATACCTTATGACCGCTATCCCCACCTAAGAAACCAACAAATATTTGTGTAAATCCCCTTTTCAGGTCTGTTTAAAAAGAAAAATAAATTCTTAAAAATAAAAAAAAAAAGGAATAGTGTCGGAGTGTTATTCTTCAAGGGTGTGACACTTTGTATTGCCCAGTTATTCTTATCTTTATTTCTCACTCTCTCTTTTTCTTTTTTTTATTGTTTTCAATTATTATGACTTGCAAAAAAAAAATCAAAAATTTAAAGAAGATGGTTTCAATTCGTTACAATACGATTTGATTTCTATTCGCCGAACACCATTGTTCACCTCCATAAAAGTTGATTTCTCAAAATATTATCCAGATTCTAAATAATTCAAATAATAAAAGCAATAATAATAATAATATTAATAATAATAATAATAATAATTAATATAATAATAAATAATTAATAACTATAAAATAATTAATAATTAATATAATAATAATTAATAATTAATATAATGTAATATATTCTCAAATTAATTATTATTTAATATTATATTTGAACGTGTTATGGTATTTGAGGTATATTATAATACCATATATGGCTATTTTTTTTTTGTATTATAATAGTGTATTTAGGTGTAATTAAATTATTACATATAATATCATATTCATGCGTGTTTTGGTGGTATATTATAATACCATAAATAACCTTTTTTATGGGTTTATTTTATAATATTGTTTAGTTTTATAAAACCAAATTTTTACATGCTATATTATTTCCCTGAATTATATTATAATAACATATATGACCACTGTGGTTTTATGATTTTATTTTATAATTTTATGCTTAGTTTTATTATATTATGGTATTCTAAGATAATTATAATACCATATTTGTGCATTATAATAAATTGAAATACCATATATAGGCATTTTGGTTTCATGCTTTTGTTATATAATTGTATACTTTGATATTATTTTATTATTTTATAATATTATAATAACTACGTGTGCTATTATATTATACTATATTATAATACCATTTATGGGTTTATACTATGCACTATATAGGCTGAATTTTTTAAGGGTATTATATTATATCTTGTTTGAATGTTAAGATACTAATATAATATTTGAATGTAATTTTGTGTCAATAAAGATGTTTTATAAAGGACGAAGTTTGCATTTCTCTCTTCGAGTAGCTCAGTTAGCCTCTTATTGCAAATTAATATATGTCCGTTCGCGAAGATAAAAACCTATAGTTCATTAGGAAAATTATGCTTGATATCTTCTTCATTTTGCTCATGATTCAAATATGCCTCTTTTCGGCTTCTTCAGATAGTAAGGGTATTTCCCACTATAGGAGTTTGATACGCTTGAATGCGTTCTCAAAGTTTTGTCAGTGGGCGGATTCCGTCTAATTTTCCGGGGGAATCTATAGATTCAACCGTATTCTGCTCCTTCCATCAATTCCGAGGTGTTCCATTCTAAATATTCATTAAATTCTTCCTTTCCTGAGGAACGATACCTTAAGGATCTATAGTACTATCTATCATCTACTACCCTACTTCTATTTCCCTATTAATAATTTTTTCCTAACCTAATTTATCTTTTTCCTGTTCTTTTTTTATCACTTTCATAACAAATTTTTTTCTTTAATTGTTGCTAATGTATTTCCTCATCAATAGTTCACAAATGAGTATCGATTATATCGTCATCATCATTATTTCAAAATCAATGCAGCGTTGTCAAGGTTCAGTTTAACGGTGTATATCACTTCTTCGTTTTTCCCGAATAGAATATTACTTCAACTTTTATCCTTATCATACAACATTGGTTCTCGATCTTCATTTACGCATTCTTTGGATATGTAGGGTTTTTCACTTAATACTCAGGGGCGGCATTTTCCATGTACCTTAACGTCGATGGTGAGCCGATATTGTTTCTCTACCTCACGAGGATTTTATATATAGGTGCTTTGATTTGTCATTACTTGTATTATTTCATAAGGGCCATATATCTTGATGAAATTTATTACAGTCAGGTTTACCGGAAGAGTTGAACTTTTTAATCCACATCTGATGTAATCTATAAGGTAACAAATCTCGTGGTGACTATCCGACAACACTCTTTCTCAACAGGCAAAGGAAAGTCCCTATGGAGTTATGCGCCTCTTTAGGATATTTTCAACAGGGAGTTATGTTTGTTTTGAATGAGTGTGTGAGTTGTAAACTAATAGACTTGGGATAACTCTTCAATACTTATTTGACTCTTGATAGACATTCTAAGGTACTGACTAATTGTGCGATTGACCCGCTCGACAGCTCCATTGGAAGATGGTGTATAAGGAGTAGTCAGTACGATGTTTTTTACTGTTTGTCGTTTAAAAGATGCTTGCGAAAATTCTGGCCAATAATTCTCTGCCGTTGTAATGTTAGAAGAGTTCTGGTAACTTTTGTACAATGGCAATATGTCAATGTTGAATGCGTTTGCTACGTTTACTTGTTTTTTCTCCAAAGGAGCCGCGACCCCACTTTGTATAAGGTGATTACCCATACTAAGTAGGCATAATTATACCTTGAGTTTGATGACAGGGGAAATTGTATCAGATCAATCGCCACATTCAAAAGGTCTTGAAGTTGTTTTTTGAGATGTGGGCGGCGACACGTAGATGGATATTAGAAGATCTTACATGCTTTTGACACTTATACAGGTGTGGCGATATCATTACAAGATTACTGTTATTTTTGTGAATGCCATAATTCATATTTATAAGCAGAAGAATGTAACTTGTGTTTTCCTAAATGGGCAAACCTCCAATGTGTGTTTTTATGGCCACTTCAGTCAAATAATAGTGTGGAACAATCAGTGCAAACTCCCCTGTGGGAAACTCTTTATACAGCCGACCATTCCTTAGATATATGTATTTACTTACACACGCGAAAGGTTTCAGTGGTCCATTGAAGGGCAATTTTTGTAATATCGCTCTTTTTAGGCGTCTTAATATATAATCTGATTTCTGTAACTCGTCAATATTATCATGGTCAATTTCTAAGGGATCTATTATATTATCTTGATCTTATTAATATTTGATGTATTCGAGGATATCTCGAATCTCTTTCCACCTCCCCACCGGTGTTTTGGGGATTATTGGTAGGGTTTTCAATAATAGGCGGTGGTACTTCTTCAGAAACGCCCTTTTCTTCCATTGATTCATCCAATAGTGTCCACTCCGGGAATGCCTCCGGTGTTACCAAGTTAGCACTTGCTGTTTCGTAGTCTTTATTTATTTGCATTTGCTGTGGCACCAAAAGATTGTAGTGCACTCCACCACAACACAAAATATAATATGGCAAATATTCTTTTCAGTATCTTTCCCGAACTTCAATGGCTTCGAGTCTCCATAATACACCCAAACCTGCAAATGATGTAACTTTGCAAATGCCATTATTGCCTGGGTTATAAGGAACTGACCGGATTGTCTCATGAGATGTAATTGTTTGGTTACTTGCCTAGCATCTCTTCCAGTGGGTAATCCATACTCACCCCTATTTTCCAACAATTCTTTAACCACTTCTTGTCTTATTTTTAGATGATGTTCGATCTGAACATATTAAGAGCAATTGGCAAGCTTGGAACAGGGATCACCCCCTCCCAGGAATTTTTACCGCTCAGAACCCTCCGGAAGGGTATTAAAACTGTAGGATCCGTTCATCTGATGTTACCGATTGGGTGCTGAGACAGCGGCAATCAGCCACAATATTTTTCCTTTTCCGCGGTTATGTACCTTACATGGTAATCTATATATTTATTCTCAATGCGTGACGCAAGAGTACAGTGACTTCACTAACGGCATGCTATGCAAATATAAATGCCTGATTTGATCAGTGACAATGCTACTCTTATACTCCATAGAGGCAAGGTTTCAATGCTTCCAGCTACCGTATATGCATGGACTTCCTTCTAAAGATTGTGCTATACGCGTTGCCTTTGCTTATTACTTGATTCAGGGTCTGGAGTTTATACAGAGCTTAATAATACCATCTTATAATAGGCATTAGGGAGGGGAAGTTTGCAAAAAATTTATCTGACTCCTGACTCTGAGAGTCTGTAATATTAGTTGACTCCATGTTGTGGTGTTATATAAGGCCTCCTTCAAGGTCTCAAAAGCCTTCTGACATTTCTCTGTCCACTTAAAGGTCTTTTTACTCAACAATTTGAAAAGCGGTTTCCGATCTCAGAGCAATGGGCAATATGGAAATGATAGTTTATCATGCCTAGGAATCGTTGTAACTTACAAATAGTAGTTGGAACTGGGAGCTGCATTATTCCTTGCAAATTTGAGTACAGTGGAACCATGCCCCGTTCCGAAACTTTGGGTCTCAGATATTGGACTACCTTTCCTCAGGGGGGAGAAGGGGAATGGATTTTAGGCGGGTTTATTTTAACCCAGTTCTTTTCAAATGCCCCCATTTAAAATAAACCCTTTTCTTTAAATTTCCAGATTTGGGCTCTTCCAAACGTTTCAACTGATAAAATGAGGGGGGACATCAATCCCAGGATACCCCCACCATTTACCAAAAAACTCGTTTCCCAAGGGGGTTATTATGCGACAAGAGGCAAATCTTCATCCCTCGTTGAAAAAGGTGGCCGGGTCCCGTTTTTTTCAACCTTTCCAAACGCGCCATAAACGTAGGAATTTCCCAATGGGAGGGACAAAACGGAAAAAAAAAAAAAAGTGGTGAAAAGCTGTTTTTCTCAATGGGCTTGGGGTCTCCCTCCATTTTCCAAACCTTGATAATAAAAAACTTTGATTAAAATCTATTGTTTGTTAAAAATATTTTTCTTTTGGGCCTTGGAATTGGGAACTAAAACAAAAACCATATTCAATCAGATTTTGGGATAGGAAAACATTCTCCCCTTTTGTGATTTTATTCAATTCCGGTATAGGTTTTCATTTAAACAAATCTGAATTGAAAAACCCCATCCTTTTCCTTTTTTTCTAATTGGGTACCAACTGGGGGCCTGGGCGAGTATTGGGGACCTCTCCTTTCGGGATTGGATTCCTTTACATTTTTCGAATTTTCTTTTTGGAAATTCTTATGCCTCGATTTTTCCTTCTTGAGGCATTGGGGGCCTTGGTTAAAGCCGATCTGACTGGGGGGGCACTTTGCACCGAAATTTTTCCTCCAGGTCAGTCGGTTCCTCAATCTTTAGTTTAATGGACATTTGCAGCCCCCACGTTTCCCAAGGAATCCTCCCAAAACTCGGAGACAGGAGGGATAAAACGCCATCAATAAATTTCAATGGAACCCTGATTCCTTTTGATTCTGCCGTTTTTAAAAAAATTTTCCGGGCCTTTCATTTTCAAGGCGAACAGGTAACTAAAAAATTTTTCAGGAAGGTTCCATTCTGAGTATTCATTAGGACCAATTTGCTCATTTTTAAAATTCCACGTACCGAATTGAGCGCATTCTCCAATTCCTCCTTCGATTTGGGTGAATTTTCCTTACATTGTTTCCCCTTTCTTTAAAAATATCTTGTTTGCTTCACCCATTGATTTTGCAATATTACTAACGGGCTTTATTCGCCACCGAAAAAATTTTAAAACTTTAAAGGGGAATGGTCAAAATTTCAATATAATCTTTTGACAAAAAATCCCCGCCAAAGCCTTCCCAACCAGAAACGGGTTGTTTTATAAAAAATTGGTCGTCCTTTTTTACTTGCCAATTTCCAACCAACCCATAACACCGCTGCGGCCAAATTTTACTCCCCAAAACAGGCTCCCCAACCCCAAGGGGGCCACAGGGTCTCTTCCCTTGGGTAAAACCTTGCTCCTCAAATATCCACCGCTACTGTCTGTACATAATTCCCGCGTCTTATGGATTACTAATTCTTTATGATACAAGATCAGGGGCAAAAAAGATGTTTCTTGATTGAGGATGTTCATTATTTTCCTAAAAACCAAGTCGTATTTTGGACAAAACTTGGAATCTGGGGGACGGACGGGGGAACCAAAATCGGAACCCCCGGCTTCAAGAAAAACAATAAATGGGTGGGATTTAAAACGTAAGCGGGCATCATTATTTTTCCCCTAGAAAAACTGCGGGAAAATCCGGGAAACCCACTTTCCTTTTCCATGTTTACGCCTCGAAAAAAAGCGGTTGGGCAAGATTGGGACTTTTCTTTTGGCTCTAAAAACAGAATTGGGGGAAACAGCTAGCCGATATTAGGGCGCTCCACTTTTCTTTTGCCTCCTGTATCTACGAATGGCTGTTAAGCAGGGGCCTTTCCCAATACGGTGGTTGATCCCCACTAATTTGCTTAAACTTGTTTTTTAAAATCAAGGGGTTCTTTGGCAAGGAGCCCGTATTTAAATAAATTGATAATGAATATGGATGTTCTCTTAGCCTCTTCAATCCCCTCCCCTTTGGTTTTTTCATTTCCTGTTTTTCTTCACGGGACTTAACTGGTTTCTTTTTTCGTTTCATGGATTTTAATCCTCAGATAACGGCCTGGCGGGGAAAATTCTCCCAAACTACTTGGCGGTTCCATTTTTTAATTATTCCTTTCCAATATAACGTTGTGTTCCACTAAAACTGGTTAAAAACCATTTTACAAAGAATTAACCGTGCTTGCAATTGAATTTTTCTGCCCCTTTGTGGTAGTTTCCTTTCAAAAAGATTGTTTAATTTGGGGGGTATTACTTGAAACCCGATGGTTTTCGTTTGCGTTTGAAAAATTTCGCCGAGGGAAATCTTCCTTGCGGGGACTCTTTCTAGGATCATTCCTTCCTCAAAAACAATCAATTTTCAAGAAGCCTCCTAACTTTTCTATTCTTTTCTAATTACTTTCTGCGCATTTTATTTAATCTAACCAAATTTCCAGAGGCTCCCCCCGGTTTCCCCCGATTCTTTCCGTGGGGGGGCAATCTTTTCCTAAAAAAATTGTTCATTTTTGACAAAAAAATAAAGGACCACGTTATTTTTTTCTTTGGTGGGGCCGGAAGTTTGGGCTTTCGACCCCAATTGGGACAAATTCCCCCCTAAACCAAAATGTTCCCCAACCTCTTTGGCCATTTTTCAAACATTTTTCGGTTTTGTTCAAGGTTAGGGCAATCCTCTTTATGGACATTTGACCTTCCGTTTTACCCCCACAAAATACAATACAATTTGGTGGGCCGATTTTCCAAACAATCCACTCATTGTTATGTTCCTTCTCCTTCTTGATGTTTCCCTTCTAAGATTGAAACCTGCGGGGGGCCGTTTTGGTTTTCTTTTGTTTTTGCATAAATTTTCTTCTTGCCCGCTTTCGAAACTCCTCTTGGTTTGGGGATTGCGGATTTGCTTGTTCATATCTTGGTGGCCCATAATTACTTGATGGTATTGGGGTTGCATTTTTGAGGCAAGCCGGGGATTGTTTTCTTTTGAGCATGTTACAGCTTTAAGCTGGGGTGGTTGTTGCCCTTCTGTTTCGGGCCAAAACCAAACCCACAATCCCCCTCAGAGTTTTACCATACGGTGGGTTGTTGGCCATTTTGATGTTGTTGCGTGGGGGATGGTGGAACCAATTTGTAATGGACCGAGTCAAAAATCGGGACTTACTGTTTCAACATTTTCGGATTTTTTCTTTTCTTACTTAAATTTCCCCTTCGGTACAACCCCCTTGGGGCTTCCCCACTAAAATAAAAAAAAAATGCCTCCTTAGGAATTTAAATGAAAAACCCTTTTGAGTAACTTCTACTCCCAATTTAATGGAATCTTTTCCACTCTTGTCTTGGAAACCAAAACTTCCCAGGCAACAACTATCTAATTAATTTTTTCTCGTTTTAACCATGGGCATTTCTCTTTTACGTTCATGGTCCTTGGAAATTGCTCTCTCCCCCGGGCCAAACCCCCCAACAAATTACGCAAAAGCGAAAGTAATGAATTACAGAAACTATCTTATTAGTTTCTTTCATTTTTTTTGTTTCACAAACTTTTTTTTATATTTACATTCTTCTTTTTTCAAATTTTTCCTGAAAAAAACCACTGCAAAAGTGGACTTCACCCCAAAGGGAAATCGGGGGGCAGGGATGTCCGCGGCGAACTAATTATTAAAGGACCTCCCAAAGCAGGAAACCAGAAGATGGGCTTCCCAAAAATTAAGGCCACCCCATTCCTTTTCTGTTATCCGGGGTTATTGAAAAACCAGCACAAAAAAAAACTTTGCTCCGAATTCTGTCAAAGAAAACTGCGGACCATTGTTTTCCCCAGGTCTCGGATCGTAAACCCATTGCCCAAAGAAAATCATTTTTCTTAGGGCTTCTTATTCTTACTTCCATTTGGCGGATTATCAAGGCCCAGTTCATTTTTGTCCAAATTCAGCTTGGTGGTTTTCGTTGGGCAAAAACAACGATTTGTAAAAAAGAACTTGCAGCATTCAGCGGTTAAACTAACCGTTCGGCGGAACCTTGCCTTTTTTTCTCCCAGGTTCTGGGAAAACTTGAACAAAAACAAACTGGACTGCATTAATGTAGATTCGGTATGGGGAAAGTGGGATAGAAAAATCCGTTCGGTTGCGTGTTTTCCCCATCCCTTCGGGTCTTCACCCTCCACTATTAAAAAAGTTCATTTCATTCCCGTCGGTCATTGGAACTGTGGCGGGAACGATAGTGGCGAACTGGGAGTTGAACCAACCTTTTTTCAAAAACTTCAGTAAAGTAGCAGCAGAGCGTGTAGGATTCCTATAAGAAAAACAAACTACGGCCTCTTTTTTTTTCGTGATTACTTTTTTGTGGTAGAACTCAGAAACTGCGACCAAAAATCCAAATAGGCTAAGTTTGCGGCCCTCACCTTTGGCGCAGGCATAGCCCATAGCAGATGCTATAGTCACGGTCAACTTCGTCCCTGGAAAAGGCGTAGTCCGCAGAATTGGGGGATGTTCCCAACTAAACAATGTTTTACCGGACGGTTTTCCTTGCCTTTTTGCTGGAGTCAATATCTTTTCTCTTGGCAGTGGGGAAAGTCTTTTATCCTTAAGTTGGGCTTCTTTCAAGAATGGGCCTTTTCTTGATGGTATTTAAAACTTTTTTTTTTTCTTTTTGCGCTTCACCAAAACTCCAGAAATTTACCTAATTAAAATTTTATTTAAGCTGAATTAAATTTGCTCTTTAAAAACCCCATTGAAAAAAAATATGCATCCCAAAATATGTTGGGTTCAGAATTAAAGAATACAACAGGGGCAAAACAACTTTGATTGGTGAATTTATCACACTTATTCCTGCTTCTTTACCCCCAAATTTTTCTTTGATTTTTAACCCCTGATCCTAGTAATGGTCAAAATTACAAAAATCACCCCTTTTCGCAGCCATGACAAAAAAAAAAAAATTCATGACACAGGAAAAATTGCTTTAATAAAAATAATAAAAAAAAAAAAATAATTATATTTAATGTAACACCAAACAGTTTCAAAACTTTCTTTTCCCAAATTTAATTAAAATTAAAAATAATATGGATTAATTTCTTAAATTATTTATTATATTTATATATATTATATTTGTATACAAATATATATATATATAATTCCAAATAGGGGAAAAAAAAAAAAATAAAAATAAATTTAAAAGATAAATTAAATACGAAAAAAAATAATAAATAATATTAAAAAGATATTTAGGAGAGGAAATAGGGAATTAATAAAATCAAGACTTTTAGTGAAAACAATAAAAAATTTTAATGGTAAAGAAATATTTGATTGAATATTTAATAGAAATTTTTTTATTTGTAAAGTAATAAATTTTACTATTATATTTTTTTTGCAATTATTTTTAGGAAAAAAAATTTTTTTTTTTTATAGTGAAGAACAAATATTATATTTTGAAAATTTTAAATAAATTTTTTTTGTTTTTTTTTTTTACAAAAAATACCTTGGGTAGAGGGTAATTTCCTTAAAAAACCCGGAAAAAATTGTAATTTATATGAAAAAATTGTTATAGTAAAAAATTTTAACTAATTACAATTAATTTTTATTTTTAGTATCTTTAAGGAAATTTTTACATTAAAAATTAATAATCAATTCCATTACTTCTTATATATCTAGGAGGAACTTAAATGTTCAACACTGATGTCCCTAAAAACCCAATTACCAATCTTTTTGGGAATTTTTTTAAATGCGAACTTTGTGACATTTGGGAATAGTTACTGATTTTAATTTCTAATTAAAATAACCAAACTTTCCAAATTCCCCATCTATTTTCCAAAATTCTATCTCGAATTGGAAATTACTTGTCAAAAATATCTTGGAAATTGACTTTAATCGAAGTGGTTTTCCTTTCAGCTTTTTTGGCCCAATTAGCCCCAAAAAAAAAAAAAAAAAAAAAAAAAAAAAAAAAAAATTGTTGGCAATATTTTTGAAGTTGGAAATACTTGTCAAAAAAAGATGGAAAAGTTATTGGGGATCTGGGTTTTTAGAAAAGGGGGGCAAACACCTTAATCTGAATTTTTTTGGTTAACTCTTATTTAACTTTATTAAAAAGGATTAGATACAACGATGTGTTGCTATACCTTAGGAGGTGCTGTCATCTTTAGAAAGGTGTCTCAGAATCTTCTATAGCACTGGTGCTGTCCGTTGCGGAAAAACCCCCTTATCCAGTGAAAGGATGGGAAAACAGGATGTAAATTATTTTCTTTCGGGGGCCACGCTGGGTTTTTCCAATTTCAAGTTTCCCAAGCTGGGACGATTGTTAAGATGTCCAAACCCCCCTGGGAACCCTAAGGGAACGAGGACATACAAATTAAGGGTTTGTCATGAATTTTCCCCTCCAAAAAACCCCCCGGCAAGGAAGATTATCAATTAACGCGAATAAAATTCAAGATTCTGTAAGGAAAAAAATGCCATCTTTTACAAGTTAAACTGACCGGTTGTTGAGTAACTACAAACAAATAATCAAATTAAATTTTAACCCAAAAGTAACAAGGAAGCAATGCACCAAGACGCTAAAATCCTTCCAAAAAAACAAAAACCAAACAAGAAAAAAAAGTCTAAAACTTAATACAATAAAATCTTATTATTTACTTAAAAACATAACTTAAATCAAAAATTTATTTTTTAAAAAAAAAAAAAAAAATAACCATCGATGAATCCTCTCAATGATTTTTTACCGGCCTCCTTCTCTAAAAATTCTTTCTCAAATGAAAATTTTTGAGGAAGTTCTTGCCAAAAAGACTACCTATGTATTCCATATTCACCTGTATTCAGGGAACACGGGAATTTCAATGGTCCCGAACTTCTTGGGAAATTCTCGGAAAAACCGGCGTCAATTTCTATTGAGAATGTTGTTAATATAAATGTTTCCCTTTCCTTGATGGAAATAAAATTCTTTTGAGGAAATTAAACTTTTTAAATATTAAACCTTTATGGTATTAACAGATGGGGAAAAAGACCAAAAAAAAGTATGTGAAAAATCCAATTCAAATATATATAATAATATTATATATATAATATATTATATTATATATTAATATATATTCGGAGATATATAATACTAACTATAAGTATACCAATTTTCAACCCTTTACGGGACGTCCTCGTAGCCACCCAAGGGGTGGCCTCTGTCTGTGGCACAAATTTTTATGTTGTGGGATATTGCGTAAAAACTTCCAGGGGCTAGTTCCGCTGCGCGTTGCTTTCCTTTTTCCCTTCCAACTTTTCTGTTCTGTGGGAATTCTTTCTTTTCATCTTCTGTGTTCCTGCTGAAATTTAATCCCTCCCCTTTCACTCCTCCTCCCTCAGACTCCCACTTTAATCGCGAATTTGGCTAAGTGGATTGAAATTTTTTGGCGTGGGGCAAAACCCCCCCCCCCCCCCTTAAAATAAGGGGGCCTCTGCCTGCTGAGTATTAATTTTATAATTACTGTAAAAAAATTTTATATATATATATAATAATAATATAATATTATTTTATAAATATATATATATAATATATATATTATAATATTATTATTATATATATATATATATAATATTTATATTATATATTATATATTATATATATATATATATAGTAAAAAGGTTCATTGTTTCGTTTTTGCATTTGTGCTACGGAAAAACGTGGAAGAAAATGGCTCGAGTTTTTGCGTTCGTTTTTTTTGCGTCAAACCTTAACCGAAAAAAATCCACATTTTTAAATGCCTCACAAAAACTAAGGAGAAAATTTTTCCATTTATTCTAAAAAGGTTTGTTATTTTCCCCTTTGCTTGCCCTAATTAAGGCCCACGTTTTCTTTTTTACGAAAAATGTAAACAAAAAACAAGATGGGGGGGCGGGGCTTGGTGTTTCTGGAAATTGGATTGAATGTTTTCATTCAAATAAAATTTTCAAAGCTTTAAATCTTAATTTTCTTCCCAAATGGCATAAAAACTTCCATCACCAAAATAGGTTGATGTCCAATTTACTTGTAATATTAAACCATTGTTATTTTTTATGTTCTGTTTATTTCCAAAAAAAACCCACATGCCTCCCATCCACAACAGTTAGATTTCCAAAATTGTTAAAAAACAAAAAGTAAACCTAAAGCAACAAAAACTCGTGGTCTTTAACAAGGAAAAACTAGTGCTAAAAACCTGGGCGAGGGCATTTTTTCTTTATTCGAGGCATAAGCACAAGTTAACATTTGACAAAAAGCGAAAAAACGGGGTCTAAATTAATAAAAAAAAAAGCAAAAAAGGAAAATAACCAAAAAGAATTTTTTCATTTTCTAATTCGTTAAACGCCTGAAGGAAGTAGAAATAATAAGTAGAACAGGGGAGATTAGAAGTAAAAGGAAATTAGTCTCGAGTAAAGTTATTAAGTTGGACTTTTGCCTAACCTTTCTATTTATCCTCAAAAAGCCCAATTAATAACTTTTAACTTGGGGACTAATTTTTCTTTTTTAATTTTCTAAATCTCTTGTTAATCATTAAAATTGCTGGAGTCTAAAGGGTTCCTGCATACACAAAGCCTTTTTTTATTTGTTCTGATTGGGGAAGTTTTCCATGAAGGAAATTCAAACCTTTTCTCCGTTAAATTTTTTTTAAGCTTTAGGGCCCTTTTATCCCTCCAAAACCTTTTTTGATATAAAACTTTGGTTTACTCGTTTTCTCGATAAACACTTTGGGTCCCTAAAAACTTTCCTGTTCTTTACAGAAACTAAAAAACTTTTCCTGTTTTATGCTCGTCTTCCCACAAAAATATACCCCTTTTCCAATGAATCTTTTCCAACTTTTTTTTCAGATTGAAAAGAAATTATTTTAAACAAAAAAAAAACTTTCCAATTTGGCAAGGTTTTTGTTATTCTTTATTAAAAACAAGAAACACAATTTAAGAAGAACTTTAATTAAAAGATTAAAGGAAAAAAGCATTTCCCCATGAAAATTTTATTTTCTACATTTTTCATTTTTACAAAAATATTAAAAAAATGTTGCCGGACTGTTTAAAACCATCAAAAACTAATTGTAGCGTCCAAACTTTTCATATTAAACTGAAAAAGGATGCGAAAGCCATCAAAACCACATGGGGCAATTTCCTTTCGAAAACTTAAAATTCTCCCCACTCTCAAAAACCCAAGGGAAGGAAAATTTTTAAAGCTGGTCAGTGATTTTTTCCACTATGGACTCAATAGGGGCACCCTATAAAATTTTCTTCTTCAAAAAAATTTTTCTCCATTTCTTCAAAAAATTTTAACTTATAACTGATTTTGGAAAAGAAAAAAAACCTTGAAAAAATTTTGGGAAATTTTTTTATAATTAAAAAAAACACTTAACCTTACACCTTAACAATTCCATAAAGGACTTTTTCTTTGGGCCAACTTCCTGATTTGGCCTGTTTACTAATTTGCCTTTGGAAAAATTTTGTTTTGCAAAAAAACAAAACCACGATTACTTTTTTTTTTTGCTTTGCAAAACAATTGGAAAATCCAAAGCTGTTTGTGAATGGCAAAGGCGGCGGGCTGTCGGAATTTCGGGATTTAAACAGAAATAAAAAAAAAAATTTAAAAAAACAAATTGCTTTATTATTTACAACAAATTGAATCAAACTATTGGTGGAATGGGGAGTTTATCGATGGGAAAGAAAACTTAGAATTTTAAAATCTGATTTTTAATTTGGAATGAAAATTAATTCAATTTTTTTCCCCAAATTTCAAAACGGGGTGGGCCTACCCCACAGGGGCCTTCTTTTTTTTTGGTTTACAAAACAATTTCCGTAAGAAAACGTGCTAAAATTCCCAAGGGCAATCAACAAGGGGAAAATAGCCCCAAACCTATATTAGGAAATTAAGGGAAATTTCCTTATGGTTTTGGTAAAGGAAATTTCCTACGAATTTTTGACCGGCTGTTTAAACAAAAAAAAACGAATGCAAAAAAAATTAACGCATTTCTTAACGTTTTGTAAGCACAAATTGCCAAAAGCGAAAAAACCCAAACCTTAATATTAAAAACAATACAGTAGGGTCAGATAGCTTTAGGGAAAACTATCAAGGAACCAAAATTTTGGCGGAAATTTATAATATTTATTTTCAT
>JABUQX010009372.1:0-12500 GCA_015478945.1 Trachelipus rathkii | reverse complement strand
AGTTAAAATAATATAAAGTTGAAATAAATAGACCATATAGATAAATTAATGATTACAGTAATATGTGGTATAATATATAGGCGAGATGGTGATTGATTGGATTTGGAAGCTGTGCAACAAAGCGTTTATTTAAGGTCGGTTTGAGATGCCAAATATACAAGGATTGTAACAACTGAAGATCGGGTTCCCCAGTTTGGGACAATATTCCAAAATTCGTATCCTGTATATGGTAATTTTTCTGAAGTGAATGAACATTTATAGCTCAATAATGTAAACGGTCTAGAGTTCTAAATGAAATAAATTTATGCTCAGCAATACGTATGGAAAAGCTTCGTATTGTCTTTCCTATGTAGGTGGCATCGCAGTCACTGCACTTGTAATAATATATTACTGATGAGCATAAAGGTAAAGGGAGTTTATCTATAAATTAAAATATTTCCCAATTTTTGTTTTCACTCGAAAATCTAAATCTAAATTTAAACTGTGTAAAGTTTGTTTTTAAAACCACATCAATTTTACGTCAAATTTTGCAACTGATTTTCCCCAGAAATGCAACCTCATATACAAAATATCCTTAGGAGCTGTTAATTTAGCCTGAGATTTGTCTTTGAAGTTTGCTGAAAGTAATTTTCGAAAAGTTGAGTCAATTATAAATTCTGGAAACCCATTCTTCAGAAATAATGTTTTCAGGAAATCAAGTTCTTTTGTAAAATTAACATAAGATGATGAAATTTTGTATCCCCTGTCAAAAAGAGTTTTAATTAAGTTGATTTTAAAAATTATGAAAATGAAAATGAAATATTTTGTTTAAATCCAGTAAAAGTATATAAGCGAGATGGTAATTGATTGGATTTGAAAGTTATGTAACAAAGGGTTTATGGAGGGTATAGTTCCAAGGGATTGGAGGAGAGCAAATAATAGTTACCTTATATAAGGTAGTGGATAAGGTAACTGTGGGTATTATAGGGTAATTAGTTTATTGAGTGTTCTAGAGAAGATATATGCTGGTATTTTGTTCAAAAGAGTGCGTCGAGGGACTGAATTACTGATTGGTGAAGAACAAGGTGCGTTTAGTAATGGTAGAGGATGCGTGGATCCAATCTTTACAATGAAACAAATGATTGGGAAAGAGGGAGGAGAAGAATAAATTGTATTTAGGTTCCTTGGGTTTTGCAACAGGCGTATGATAGGATTAATAAGGAAGCTGTATAGCAAGTGTTAGCCATATATGATGTTGGTAGTAAGTAGGGTTGTTAAAGGAAAAAAACAAGCTCGTTTTTTTCCAAAAAAAACGTTTTTTTTTTCATGAAAAAAACACAGCCTGAACAAAACAAGTAAAAATTTGTTTTTTTCATTTTTTTCAAAAAGTTGTGGAATTTACATGTTTGAACAATTAGCTATATTATAAATTTTAGCAAATACGCTCTAATTTGGACATTTTTTGGTTCCAATTTCCAACAAGGTGGAAGGCCTTGAGTTTGTGTTCAAAATTTTTATGGGTTTTCCATATTTTTATTTTAATATTCTGGATTTTTGATATTCATAATATTTTGTTTATGGCTCTCATTAATGTTTTTCTTACTCTGTTTTAGCTTTCAGTAACATTTTTATCATAATATTTAATAAAATTAGAAATGCCACGTCCAAAAAGTCGAGTGTGACTGTACTTTTTAAGAAATAAAAGGTTGCAAAGGCCCTAGCATGAATTATAACTTTTGTTGTGGTAGACGTTGCAAAAACTATAGTATTCCTCATAATCTAGAACTAGGAAATTCTGGAAATTTGCCAAACTGAGAGAGATGATTATGCTTAGGCAGCTAAGCTTAGAGTCCTGTTACTGCCCCTGCTCCTTCACCACTTTCATTCTACACGGTACTTCATACGACTGAGATACCAGACTTATCATCATATCAAAATAAATGTGCTGATCACGCATGATGAGGCCCTGAGTGATAATGAGCTTGGCAGTAGTCAGATTGCTCAAGTAGTGACTGGGGTATGGGAGGGCAACTAACGTATTAGCGAATCAAAACGTTGATATCAAAGCCAAATATTTAATTTAGTTAATCACTCATCCTCCTTCATTTACAATCTGGGTATAATTTTAATTTCAATATTTTTATTATTTCATTTGCATCTATGAAGTAAGGAAGGCTAGTGGCTCGTATGGAATTCTTCCCTGTGTTTTGAGGGAGTGTGCTTTTGAGCTGGAGTCCCTCTCTTCGTTCAAATCTATTCTCTATGCCTTAATACTAATGCGCTTCCTCAGTGCTGGAAGAGGTTATATCCAGCCAATCCCAAAAAAAGTTAGCCGGTCTGATCCTTCCAACTATCGTTCTATAGCTCTCACTTGTATTCTATCTAAAATAGTTGAAACTCTTCTTAACTCTCATTTCCTGGATCACCTGGAGTCTCATTCCCTTCTTTTAGATCATCAGTATGGCTTTCGCTGCTCGAGGTTAACTGGTGACATACTTTCCTATCTAACTGATTCATGGTCTTTTACTCTTAGGGACTAATGGGAGTCTTGTGTGGTGGCGCTCGACATATCCAAAGTTTTAGACAGGGTATGACTTGCGTCACTACTCTCTAAGCTCCCTTCCTTTTGGTTTCCTCCTTCTCTTTGCTTACACTTTTCGAGCTTACACCCTGATAGCTCCATATCAGCACTCGTTGATCGAGAGACTTCTTCCTCCTTTCCTGTTAATTGTGGTGTTACACAAGGTTCTGTTTTGTTTCCAACTTTATTCCTACTTTCTCAACAATCTCCTCAGTTGTACTTCCAGCTCTGTTCACTCTTATACCGATGACTCAACTCTCCATTCTTCCACTCATTTCAAATCTGCTCCGTTTTTCGCATCTAGAGTTACCTATCGTTTTCAGCTTTCTGATTCTATTCTTACCAACTTCGATGGGATATCCCGGTGAGGCCACCGCAACCTTGTAAAATTCAACTCTTTGAAAACTTCAAAGGTTCTTCTAGCCTATCTCTCAACACCTCCTAAACTTCCTATTTTTTTTCGACGGTCTCTAACATCTCACTTGTTGACAACATAAACATTCTTGGTCTGAACATAAACAAAAAATTATCTTGGAAACCTCATATCACTACTCCAGTTATATAAGGGCCTTATTCGCCCTTGTTTGGAGTACTGTTCTCACATCTGGGGGTTCCGGCTCCACCCTTCTATTGGATAGAGTTGAATCTAAAGCTTCTTAAGAGATTAATAAACTTTCAGCTACTTTCAAACTCTCTTGACAGTCTATCTCTGAGACGTGAAGTGCGCCCTATCTCTTTTCGTATAGGTAACTTACAACGGTTAGCATGCTCGGAGGAGTTGGCCACTCGCAATTCCACCTCCATTGCGTCGCCCTCGCAATTCACAAGGGGTGCCATGCTCTCGCATGCATTTTGCGGGAGCATTGAAAATCCCAGACTCGTTCGTTTGGTGCCTCCTTCTTTCCAGCCACTTCTGTTCTGTGAATTCCTTCCATCTTCTGTTTTTCCTACTGTATTTAATCTTCCTCTCTTTAAAACCCACGTCTGCGCAAACCTGAGAGATTGCGTTAGGCTAGGGCTTGGGTGGGCTTTCCGGATTTATTTCCTGCCCCCTCCTGAAAAGGGCCCAGCCCTTGAGTGGTTGTGGTAATCTGTAAAAAAAAATTGCTAAAATTTAATTTCAGTAATCCTTGAATAAATTTCCTGACCGTTTCCTCGTTCGGATATAGAGCTTATAAGTATAAAATACATGATTACGTAAATATATAATTAAATAAAGGTACATGTGTAGTAAAGAAAACAAATTAATAAAATATACTAGTATACTATTTTAGCTTTGCGATTTGAAATTTTATATTAAAAATGTGGTTCATGTTAATAAATCGTTACGTTTTTCTCTGACGCATAAAATTTTAGGTTAAATTTCAACAACTTAGTTTAAATTTTTAAAATACATTTAATGAAAAAAACGAAAAAAACTGAAAAAAACATGAAAAAATGTTTTTTTCATGAAAAAAACACGATTTGAAAAAAAACGTTTTTTTTCCCAACCCTAGTAGTAAGCTTCTGAATCTAATCAAAAGTATGTATAATAATTGTTTGTTTGATTGGTTCGATTCCAGGGGGTCGCCAGTCCTTGGTTGCCTCTTATAGCAGAGTGAGGCCGGGATGTTTTATGTCTCCTTGACTATTCAATGCATATGGATGGGGTTGTGAAAGAATTAGAGGTGGGGGTGGCAGGGATGGTGTTAGAATGATGGAGGAATGGAAGGGAGTGGAGCTTCCCTACTTATTTTAAGCAGATGATTTGGTTTTGTGTGAGGAATAATCTGAAGAGAATTGGTAGAGATTTGGTAGGGTGTGTAAAAAGTTGAAAGTAAACGTAGAGATAAGAGTTAGGTTAGTGCGTTGTGAGTGAGTGATGACAGTTCGCGATGTGAATTATGTTAGATGGTGAGCAGCTGGAAAAAGTATCCGAGTAAGCGTCCGAGTTTAAATATTTAAGAAAATGTTGGATATGCAAGAGCATAGTAGAAAGTTGTGAATGGTAGAAGGTGCTGGTGCAACTTAAATCGTTGGTGATTGTAAAGGAACTAAGTCTTGAGTGAGCTAGGGCTTTATGAGGGTATGTTGTTTACCTGTGTTAATGTTATATATAGTAGTGAGACTATGGTCTGCGAATATGAGGTATTGATCTTAAGTTAAATTGTGTTCAGATGGAAAAATCTTAGGGTTTTTAGGTGTGAGAAAAATTCGTAAACTTTTGAATGAACGTATTAAGAGAGTTGTTTGGTGTGAAGAAGGGGTAAATGAGAGGAATAAATGAAAGTACATAGAGGGTTTGGTCATGTGAAAAGATTGAAAATAAATTGTTTTTCCGTGAACAAAGACACTACGGTGGAATCAACTGGCATGGAAGACCGTAAAGAATGCCTGGAGGAGAGAAATGTGAGTTGTGGCAGAGGCAAGAAGAAAGGTGCATAATAGGAGTGAATGGCTGGTTTTGTGATGGGCGTATTGGTTGTGAGCCCACCGTGCCAAGGAATCAACCCACATTGACGAGATGCCATAGTGAGGGTCCATCGCGGTTCCGTGAAAGCTCTAGCGGTAAATTTTCTGACGACGATTCTCACAAAAATGATAAAGGTTGGTAAGGCTGGCTTTCTTTTTTTCTTCTACTACTTTTCTGTTTCCAGTTATTATGCATCTACACCCCAGTCTTTGGGTAAAGAAGGTACGATGATGATGATGATGATGATTGACAATATTATATATAATTATATATATATATATATATATATAATATATATTAATATATAATAATATATATCTGTAATGAATATATATATATATATATATATATATATATATTTAACAGGATTTATCTGTTAAAGAAATTATGAAAAGAAAAAATAGAGATATCTATTTTTCCTCTCCATTATCAGTTTTATCTTCAATCTGAAAACTTTCAGATAAATTTTATATCACAATTTTCTTTCTTCTATATATTTTTTTTCTCACGTCGGCTTCAAAATCGTTTATCATATACTCAAAGTCCGCTTGTACCTCATTTAATTATTTGCTTCTGGCTATCATATTTATTCATAAACTCCGCTATCATTTAAACTAAAGTCCAAATCAGTCCCCCTCTCTTTCACCCCCTTTTTAACCCCTAAGTTTTTTTCACAATCCATTCTGACTTTAGCAATGATACCGAAAAGTCAATTTTTAAATCTGTCCTCATTTGTGATTTCTGGTAAGCATATATTTATTTGATTTTATACATCATTCTTCCACACAAAAAAAATTACATTTATTCCTGAATATTACAGTTTAACAGTTTTTGGTATTTCAGATAATTCGTCCACAACAATATTTCGATTGGAATACTTAAATTTCTTTTCTCAATTTCCTTTTCCATTTTTTTTATTTTTAAAAGATTTTTTTATTTGATTTATAAAAAGAAAACAGTGAGGCCTTAAAATTCTAATAGCCATAAGAGCCACAATATTGATAACTTTTTTTTTCCTGCCCAATTCTGTTTCAGTGGAGCCTGATATATGTTCTTATGGTTCCACTAACTCATGTTCAAACTCTCATGGCATTTTGAGCAATGCTATGAATGTAATCCACGACAGGAAGCAAAATTCTCAATCGACTTACCTCCAGGCTCCTCATTATTTAAATGCTTCCATTACAGACATTGATAGCCAATATCAACATGCTAGCATGAGCCCCACCGCTCAAATTGATGTTTTAAATAAAGCTTCGCATAATTGGGTTGAGGAAAAGTTTGTACCTAAAAATGATATCGAAACTTTTGCTTATGTTAACTCATATAATAATAAGGTTTTAGACAAAATTTCCCATACGGTTTTTGATGGGGATTATTTAAATGTTCTTTCTGAAGCCACCTCTCAAGGGACTTCTCAAACAGCTATGAATGAAATCGACTCTGCAACCGTCTCTCATGGTTCGTTAGCAGCAACTATGAATGTCTCTCACAACGCTAACAAAATCTCTTGCATGGTTAGAAATGCTACTGATGATGATGTGTTTCCATCAGAGTGCTCGAATTTTAATACTTCTTTATGTACAAATAATATTAATTCACAATGTCTAACATCTATTATTGACAAAAACACTTCCACAAAAACAAATAAGTTTTGTAATATTGATAAATTTGTCACTAATATAAACTCACTTTCAACACATTTTAATTCCAACAGCAAGGTTGATTTCTCTAGTATTAATTTGGACAGGTCCTTGAATAATTCTCTTTTTAATATTCATGATAATAATTTTAAATTCATAAATAACTCATGCTTGCCTTAGTAGTCAAAATGATAAACTTTTTAGCGCTCCTTTAACTATTTCCGAGTTAGGTTTTAATGATTCCGCCGAGTCAGGTATTGATAATGGTGTGACACTTTTTAAGCCCAGAAACAGAAAAGTAAATATGATGGAGAGTTTCAATATGCCTCTGGAAAACAAAAAGTCCACTTTTATAGAGCATTAACGATTTCCAGAGGAGGCACAATTTAAGCACGAAAATAACAAAGCAGTAGAAATGACGCAGAGTATTAGTCATTTGCAAGAACATATTGCACATTTTCGATTGGAAAAGTGTAATATGAATTCTTCTCTTATCAAAACTCATTTATCTTCCCAAAATTTTATTAAAAATTTGCAGATTAACGATGATTATGAACCAGATTCGCAAGGCACAGCAATTGCCGAAGTAGGCCGCAGTGTGGCAGAAGTCAACTCCAACAGCGAGGTGAATATTCAGCAGTTGCAAATTGGCATTGAGAGCTCAAGCGCAGATGAAATTGGAGATGGTAACGATGATGAAGTTGTCAATTGTGAATTTGGATTTGAGGTTAAGTCGCATATAACTTTAAATATGGAGTTTGCAGAAAATGATCATTTCTCTTTATTTTTATAATAATATGCCACGCGATTTAGCAGTAGTAGGTGATAAAGTGCATATTGAGACAGGTATGTTATTTGATAGCACTGATAGTAGTTGTGGCATTTCTGCAAACACTTTTGGAAAGCAAATGGCTCTCGCGGCTATAGAGCACTTGCCCAGTAATAGAATGAGCTTAGCATATGACCGACAGGTGAGGCCAGATGTTGAGGTAAAAAGCAGCAAGAGGATAAGATTGTGTAGGTCGGATGGTCCAGACGGACATTGTATGGTTAATATTGAGGCGCTTGTAGATATAAAGCATAGAAATGAAGGTGTAAGACACACTTTCAATATTTACAGACGGAAAGGAATAGTTAAGAGATATGACGGAATAAGTGGAAGGAACGCTTACGCATACACTAGAAACAGTAATATATTATACTCTAATCATAATAATGATTTGTATGAAGAACCTATTAATAATGATTTATATAGGAATAATTTAATAGGGAATATTTCTTCTAACTCTCTGCATGATTCACTTGTTTCTACCTCTTGTTTTAATAACTCCTTCTTTTGAATATTTACTTAGTACTTTAAGTCTATCTTCCAAAGTAACTACTTTCTCTCAACATGATTTGCAATCTTTAAAAGCCTCATATCTCAGTGATCAAAATGTATCGCAGGGCACTCACCCTCATTCTCTTGTTAATATTTCTGAATCTTTTATCAATTTTAATGAAGCAATATTACCTACTTCTCAACAATTGATTGGTCCCGCTTTATTTTTCGACACGCATATATCATTCAATAAATACACTTTACTTAATAAACGCCTTCTTCTAGATAGCGGAGCAGCCTCCAGCTTGGTGAAACAGTCCCTTATATTAGAATTAGAAAACAAGTTTGCTATTAATATACCGCTTACTAAACCACTGATCACATTGAAGTCCATCACGGGCGATATTTTTGACCAGCTCGGGACTACGGTTTTATATCTTCACATGCGCAACTCTGTTTTACCTGTAAATTTCATTGTTATAGATGACACATTTTGCGGTTTTAAATCCGATTTATTGTTAGGAACCAATTTTCTAACCCAACCTAATATTAGGTTTGAGGCACACAAAAATTCTCTTTCTTTTGTATCTGACTCGGAGCACATCTCCATGCCTCTTATTCCAATACACCCCCAAGGACAATGCCGTCCCGAAACACAGGTGAACTACAACACATTCTCACCTGCCTATCCACACGAAACAAGCTTTGCAAATGGTTTACTAATAGACACAGCCGCTACATAAAAGCCACCTATTGGTAAAAAGGTCACTCTTAAGCCTTCTTCTAAACCTTTATCTGTTAATGCGCTTTCTCCGGTCAACACAAATGGACAAAAGAAAAACTCGCATGCCGATAACAACGTTGCAAATTCAACTTTGCGACAACGATTTTTTTAACAGCTCAGGAACGATTGGTTTCGAAACCGTACACATATGGGGTATCGCACTCCCTCCTCCTTTCCTCGCAAACCTTTTGAAACTCCACACACCTGTTATCACCGGAAAAATCCGCAACATTTGACCCAAGATGGGCATTTTCAATGTTTTTCTCCTTATGGACACTCTCCACAAAATTCTCGCTTCCGCTGTGGTAAAATTCCTTCTAAAGAAATTCAGACACAGGAGGCCCACAAATCTTTCTTTCATTTCGCTAATAGAGAAGATCTTGTCAGTAACTGGAGAAGACCTCCTTTACTCCAGAAATCCAGGGTTTCGCCCACACCTTACGCGCATCCCCCCAATGGGACTCACAATGTTTGCCGCTCGACAGCTGTCACACTTGTCAAAGATAGCTCTAATGCATGCGCTAAACCTATTTATCTTAATAATGTAAATTCAAATGGGGTTAAAAGCTTTTTGCATGACAATTCTAGTGTTCATACTCCAAATCCCTCTCATAAATTTTCTAATAGTTTAGCTCCTATTATACGCTTCAACAGGGATTTTAATACAAATTTAAAGCATGATTTTCAAGGGGTAGAAAATTCTCTTATACTAAACAGAATGGTTAGCATGACTGAGTTTGAAAATGGTATCGCAAATTTCAATTCAAAATTAGCTAGGGTTTGTCATCAAAGTAGCATGCGTTCTCAGGAATATTTATTAAAAGGGAATATCTTAGGGGACTCATCTTCTCAAACTGTAGGCAACACTGAGGCTTGCATTAATGTAGATGATTTAGACATTGGCAATGCGCATGCCCATAGCGGGAACTTAAATTTAGGTAGTGTTAATATTGTTGTAAATGGAAATGGCAAAGCAAATGCCAAGGCTCTATTCCCCATTAAGATAGATAGTAGCACAAATGCTTTTGGTTGGGATAATAGCCTTCCTCACAACACTTCCTCACCTTTTAGTAGTTCTCCAGAGATTAAATCTTTCTTACCTATGCCCACCGATAAAGGGCGAACTCTTTCTACCCTTCGGCATGCTCTTTATTTTCCTCCAGTTCGCATTAAAGAACAATGTTTATCACATTCACAAAGTAAAGCTCAAGATTTAGTGTTTAAAGTTCTGTATAACACTGAGTCTTTCTCAACACTCATTAAAGCTTTAACTTCTTCTCCTCCTTTGAAATTTTCATCGGAATCTGAGCCTATTTCGTTGCATAATAATGCGTTTCCTATATGATAACCTCATTCTCAGGAAACCACTATCGCGTTCTCTATGGTGGTCAACCACCCCACCAGTTTTCTTTAATGATCATATGTTGATCCCTCTTCAACATACTTCTCCACGAGTTTTCTCTTAATTTTCCATTTCACATACAGAATCATGCCTCATATTTTCACACAACACGCTTGTCAAATCTCTTTTTCAAATTTCTCACTTCTCCGCTTTTCCAAATAATACTTCCACCGCACCTACGTGCATTTCGCATTCAGATTCTTACTTTTTCCTTTCTCTCGCTAGAACAAAACTTTCCAAATACCCTCTTCGCAAATCATATCTTCTCCACGCATTCTACACAAAATTTAGCTTTCTCCTTTCTCTCACAACAGAAACTTCCACACTCTTAGTTCATGTCAACGTTCTTCACAGAGTTCAGACTGAAACTTTCCATACACACCTCATTTTCATATGTGTATTAACTCAAAAGAACACTCACATTATGATGTTGAACACACTTAAAGAATCTTACGCAAACACACTCTTTAAAAACCCACAACATTGCATTTTCAATAACCTTTCACTCTAAACACAAGGACTTTTAAACCACAATAATACCCCTTCTTAACAGACACATCACCTGTAACAAAACACATTCCAATACACGACTCACACTCACATCAACGCGACCTCACATTACACAGATTCATTTATACCATCCATTTATCCTTCTCTTTTTCCTTCCTCACACAGGACCATCTGTACCTCTTCACAACTACTTTTCGATTGTTAAAAAAAATTTTTAAAGTGCCACAGGCCGACCCTTTATTACATTTATTTACATCAATGTAAAAATAAAAAGACTATTAGAAAAGACATTTCACATGATACAATATGAAAACTGTATACCACATTTTCAGTTAAAAGAACATTAAAAAAGAATTGTATAACAATCATTAATGATAAATCACAAATTCAAATTTATTTGCATATAAATCCAACACAACCCTTTTTCATAAAACTTTTCTTCTCCCCTATCATCACACACAAAAAATGTTGAGAAATTTGGATCTTCTTCTTTAACTTGGTAATAACAATCTTCGTTCGGAAATTAGAAAACAAAATATCAAAATACTAATACTTTAACAGATAAAAAAAAAATTTTTTTTTTAAAAAGTATTAACCAAATATATCAAGAATTAAAATGCACACAAATTATTAATGCTATTGCTTACATCTTAAACTTGAACACTTACAGTAATCTCTGTACACAGTTAAATTGTTAGCATCTAGTCTCTCATGCATTTAATTCCTTCTCAAACGAAACTCTCTAATGTTCTCCAACTAACTTCTTATTCGTACTACTCTACATTTTTGAACCTATAATACCACACTCTCACGAAACTTCCTAAATTTTTTTTTTCTTTTCTGGTCTTTTATTCACGTAGATAATCCCCACATCCTCTCAACTAAATTTCTTTTCAAAGAGACTCCCTATGACATATACAACTTTTAACTTTTCCTTCCTTTTGGTTTCTCCTCAATCCAGTTACCAAGGGTAATCTATAACGCCTGTACTATATTCTCAAATTTTGCAATTAACAACACCACTCATTGCAATTATCAACCTTATCTTTATAAATCACCCTATACTATTAAAGCAGGAAATCAAGCCTTACTTTCCTTTCCTTCCCAAATTGTAGCTTTTATCTCATGTCCCAGGAACCAACCCAGATTTATCACCAGTAATTTATTTTATCTTCCTCAAAGGTTGTACTCTAGTATCAGATAGATACATCCTCAGATATCCTTCCCATTCTTCCCTCCAAACAAGTTGGATTACAAAAGATTCGTAACTTCCTGAATCTCCACCTGTTCATCCACATTTTATCCCTAATGTAACTTCTCAAACTTCCAGGTTGAAATAAAACCCATCACACTCGCAGTGAGATACTTCATTAGAACCCACCTCTTCAAATCCTCCTGCAACAATTGCATAATTCAATTACCTTTTCTTTTCACTGGCAGGGGAACTCTTTAACAGGATTTATCTGTATAAGAAATTATGAAAAGAAAAAATAGAGATATCTATTTTTCCTCTCCATTATCAGTTTTATCTTCAATCTGAAAACTTTCAGATAAATTTTATATCACTATTTTCTTTCTTCTATATTTTTTTTTTCTCTCACGTAGGCTTCAAAATCGTTTATCATATACTCAAAGTCCACCTGTACCTCATTTAATTATTTGCTTCTGGCTATCATATTTATTCATAAACTCTGCTATCATATTTATTCATAAACTCCGCTATCATTTAAACTAAAGTCCAAATCATTCCCCCTCTCTTTCACCCCCTTTTTAACCCCTAAGAAATCTCCTAAGTTTTTATCACAATCCATTCTGACTTTAGCAATGA
>JABUQX010009371.1:25000-49602 GCA_015478945.1 Trachelipus rathkii | reverse complement strand
AAAAACGAAAGGATGTGAACAATAAATATTATGATAGAAAGCCTAGAATATAAAGAATTCAGTTCCGATACCAGGTCCATAGTCACGTCAAACTTATTACTACTATCCTTTTTATCTCCGTGCTTATTGCTATGATGAAATATAATATATAGCTATACAATAATACTTAGAATAATAATACTGTAATTAATACAGTATACTACCTAACATATATTTATTTATACGGAAAACTTAAAGAGAGAGAAGAGAGCGCAGCGGAAAGGTAGTCTGAGAAATGAGTCACTCACATCTCTTTTGCATCTCACACACCCAATAATTATTTTTTTTACGAAATATAATTATAGCTGTTCATATTTATTGAAATAGAGCAGCATATTAATTCACTTTATTCCATACTAGAGGTAATAGAAATAATAAAGTATATTGAGTTGATAAACGAGTATCTCTGAGATAATAATCTTGGAGGATTATCGATCCATTACCTCACTCATCACATTCTTCCATATGAAAAAACAACGCGTTTTAAGTTACCATTTTTAAGGTATTTATTGTAGGGGTGACGGATGAACTGTATAATGACCCCCACAACTAGTATATATATAATTATATATACCCCTTTCCATATTGATAAATGCATATGAACATGGAATGCAAACGATATTATGACTAATATTAATAAATGGAAGGTACATTAGCCAAAAGTTTGGAAGAAAGGATTGATACGATGTCTAATATCAAACCTCTGCTTGAGCCGGTAGGGCAGTATATGGGTGGTCTTTTCACGGGGCACATTAAGTTAGAAATCTGGCATATACCAGATATAATGAGCAACTAATAAGAACACGCACGCAAGAGAGAGACGATATGATGGGTTAAATATCATTCGAATCTATGGATGAGTAGTCACTATCTTATTGAGATACTTCTTGTTCTGCTGTCGGGAAGACAATTCTGTCAACATCTTGGGCGAAACTATTAGATAAAGTATCCGGGGCAGAAAAAATGTTGATTATCTTCTTCTCTGGCACCTAATTGCTTACATACTAGAGACTTGCATAATAATATACTATATAAGATTAAACCTCACCTGAATTTCAGAAATGAATAGAAAGTGCAGAAATATAGACCTGTACCTGAGGGTGTATATCTGTGATATATCACATTATTATTTAGAGTGTGATGTGATAATGAGTATATAATCAAACTTTAAATAACGAAAGACCTGATATTTAGAAACACACGTACTCAGCGTCTTTTTGCTTAATCTTTAGGTCAGAACTAAAATATAGCTATTTGAAAATTAGAGGGGATCTTAGAGAGAATGAAAATAGGAATACATATATGTTACCTCAACATCTGTCCCTGGCGCTCAACAATAATCCGGATGAAGTGAAGTTTGTAAGTGAGAGAGCGGGCGAATGAGAGTAATATAAGGAAAGCGAGAAACGTCGCTTTCTCCTATAGTATAATAACACCATTGACGGAGATATAAGGTATCAGAGTAGGTGCTCTAAATAGATAGCAATATGAGAGATAATGTCGCTCACTACAGAGTGTACCAATTCGAAAGCATATTGGCAAATCCTACGTACAAATGAGCCGAACTTCAGCCAAAGTATCTAGACACATGACCTTGATTTATGTATATATATATCTAGTGTCTTTTAATGTATTCACAATACATCTAGCATCTATGTCAATCTTTTTGCCACAGACGAGTATCATTACCATCTGGCTAGCCAAACCCACGGTATCTGCTTATATATATATTTGTAGAAAACACATCTGGCACCTTAAGCAATAAATCACGTGACATGAGAGGGTACTATTCGGAGAGTTCCATTATCTGCCTATATAAATTACCCGGTATATATACATTTATTGTGAGTTAATGACTATTATATATATAAATATATATATATTATCTAGTAGAGTTTTATTTTTTTCAAACTTAAATATCACCTCGCCGCTCTGACTCAAGTGAGAATTTGCCATATCTCATCTATATCTCTATCAGCGTTATATTAATACGTTCCTCTTGACTATGAGTCAAAGACTCCGAGAGACGAATTAAAACTGATATCACTCGCTTATGTACGAGAATGATTAGTATTCACTTGATGGTTATTCACCCTATATTAATATGATGATAATTAGTACCACTTCATTAGAGATATGATATGAGAACCTACAGAGCCCTTTTAATAAATGAGTCTATTAGTTCGAAAAACTTTACAAATTATTGACTATGGTGTATTATTAATATGGAGATTGTCCAAGAAATTTTGAGCTCAATTGCTTGGGTTCATAATCAGCTCTCGCGAACACTAATTTTGATTAAGTTCAGAAAAACATGTTTAATATTGGTTACCACTATATAAGTATATATATATATCTGCAGCGAGACAACACATTTGGCAACTCACCGAATTTTCATTGTCGCAGTGAGATCACACATCTGGCAATTACCCAATCTTCATTACCTCAGTGAGAACACACTCGTACATCACAGCTAATCTTTATTGCCGTTGCAAGACCACTCAATTGTATTAGTCGCACACTGTAAAAGAAGTGAAGCGTACTGTTCATTAAGAGACACGTGAAGTTCTATCCCAAATATACTCTTAAAAAGACGGAGTACTTCTTTTAACACTATTGAGATAACCCAAGGAAGGATGATAGAAACCTGAATGCCGTGATTTTCGGTTGATCGGGGGTGAGCGAGGAATACATTGAGACGTAACAACGCGAGCACAATTTTTGATGTAGTACTAGCGCTTGTATATATACAACATGAAATAGCCACAATTTGGAGTATGATGAAGCGACCACTGAAGAGGTAAGAACTATTAAATTAGTCTGAATGTATTTGTCAAAGAATTACACTTATATCTTTATGTGCAAATCGCAATCTTTGAGAGAAGATACCAGACGGGATCGTCTTCAAACTTTTCACAAATTCAATATACAATAGTAAGAGTTTGAAATTTACATGATATAGTTTTCACTACGATTTATATTAAGGTAAATTTACGGCCATATTTTGTCTCGCGAAGTCGAAGAAATCAAGCGGGATATAATCTGTTTTCACAATAAATTATTCACAAATGTTTTATTTGACATGTCTATTGAGAGACCAGCCTCGAAGCCAAGCTTAATAAGAATAATAAGAACTACACATAAGACATGATCACTGACACTTAGTGGCCGATCAAAGAAAAATAGATAAAAACCTGAACACAGAAGTCTATATATAACATCATAAATGTTATGCTAGTTTTATCACTTCCATCTATTTCCACTCAGCCTAAAAAACTGTTTTTTAACGCGTCATACACCAGTCTTCCACTAAAAATACGGTAAATAAGAAACTAAGACTGGGAATATGAATGAAGAAATTTTTTATCGTTCTTGGTACCGAGCACTAACCAAAGACCTGGCGATGTTTATCTGTATAACCAATTGAAATGCTTTTCCAAAACAAGTAACGGTAAATTTAATAAATATTGTCTATATTCGGATGGAGAGACGGGTTAACACCATTTTTCTACTATAAAACACACTAATCTCTTAACGAAGTATAAGCAGTCACTTTGAGAATACCGTTGAGAGGAATATTGAGAAAGCTATATTCTATGTGACATTTGTAATGAAGAAACGATGTGTATTATCGAAAGAGGCGCGTAGCGAGAGACAAGGCAGAGACAGAGACGGACAGCAGAGGAGTCGAGGAGATTAAGAGGAGAGAGAATGAAGAGTTAAGAGTAAACGGAAGGAGAGTAAGCCAGAGATGAGGCCCAGCTCACCGCAACGAAGAGCCGAGAACGGCAAAATATGGAACGTAAGAGAGAGAACGGAAGAGAGACGCCAACTGCGTATGTATTTGAGACGCGTACCACAGAAAATGAATTACGGAGATTTCAAGGTTAGGAGAGAAAGCAAGAAACCTTAATGGTATCACCGAGAGAGAATTATGAGATGACCTATGATTAGACGTAAGAGATGCTATGACTAGACAAGAGAGATATATGAAATGCGGAAGAGACAGATACGTAATGCACAACCTAGACGGTGAGACGTACACGCACGCACCTTAATGATAAAGAGGTTGATGAACGATGAGAGAGCGCGAGCCTATAACTATACTAGAGAGTTAACATATTGAAGATGATAGTAATGAACTTATGGGCGTGCTAAGAATTGTGGATACGGAAGATATCGATTCACTCCCTCTAAGAAAGAGAAGAAATTCGAGTTTCATCGATACGAATCGTATTTTATTTTACGCATCTTCTGCCCACGGCTCCGGCTCTCTCTGCTTCCGACTCCGACTATCATGTAGACCGACTCCGGCTCTCGGGTTTGAGCCACCTGACCTCCGAACAGCAAGCCTGTCACCTCTCTGACTCTGGGTCTTCTCGACTAGGTAACCGATCTTCAGCCATGAACGCGCAAACGTAGCTCTGGCCTCAGCGACTCTGAACCTCGGTTTTTCTTCCTTTATATATTTTCTTTTGTTTAAAAATATATGTATATATTAGTTATATAGAACATTAATTATTATAATTAATTACAATTGATGATTGAAACTATCCAATTATTATATATATTGTCACTATTATTATTATAGATTATATTATTATAAATTTCATAAATTCCATATCTGATATTTTAATCGGAGTTATGCTATGCAAGAGGCATTGAAATTTTGGCAGGCCTCACCGGCTCCGGCTCGACTCATCTCTCATGGCTCCGATATATAGTCTACCGAGAGATGGTCTGTAGGCAGTTATCCAATGTATCGGGTTAAATTATTGGAGGATTAGGGTTTATTTAATGATAGTTGAGCGGGAACCTCGTGTAGGTACGAGTTAACGTCCCCCTGTGTCCCCCGAAGGGAGACCCCACCCCACTTATACCCCTTTAAAAAACGAAGTGTTCGTATACCCGCTAAATTTGGTGAGAGAGGATTCAGAGCTGAATTTCTAGAAAGAGTTGGTATCTGAATGAGAGAAATTACGAAGTAGAGGTTGTGTCTTTTCAGAGGTACAAAACAGGGTGCCATGGTATGTCGAAGAATTTAGCGGTGCCGAGTTAAATAAATACATTAATTCTTAAAAATGCTACATGCGAACAAAATTTATAAAGATGTTATTACATTCTGAATCCGTAGATCTCGATATTATTGAGAATGATTAATAATAATGTACAATGATTATATAAAAGGCTTTCCTAGGAACCACCCTCTCAACAGAGGTGGTGAGATTTATTACCGCCCTCAATCAAAATATATGAGGAAATAGACATAAGGACGAATGAAAACACTATCGGTATAAATTATATATAATCCAACATCATATTAGGTATACTTATCACATCCATATAAATAAATAAATATAAGAGTTGTTAATATATATAAACAGATTACTACAAAACATATTTCCAAAAGGGGTCTACTCTGACCCCATAAAACTTGAGAATATGAATTTGAACAATTGAACGACGAGTAAACAAAATATGTGTATTAAATAATATTTATTAATTTGTATCTATATTTTTCAATTCATGTATCTTCGAAACAGACCTTCTCAAAAAAATTAAAAAAAAAAGGAAAAAAAAAATAGAAAAAAAAAAAATGGAAAAATAAATATAATTTAAAAAAAATTTAAAAAATGATTAACTTTATAAAAAATAAAAAAATAAAAAAAATAAAAAAAATAATAAAAAATTTTAAAATAAGAAATTTTATAAAAATTTTGAATTAAAAATTTAAAAAAAAAATTTAAAATAAATATTTAAATCATTATTATTATTTTATTTCATTTCTTTTTATTTTAATAACTTAAAAAAAATTTTTTTCTTTTATATCTGCCCATTTATATAGAATCTAAAGAGCACAATCACACAGAGCCCCACAGTATGCACTTCATGTCATTGAAGCGATCTCAAATTGCCACTCCAGAGGATATTCAGTCTATTACTCTTCCTATATAGTACCTTATATCTCACATAATGTCCACTCTCACAATCTCTATTACTCCACATCTATTCACGTCATGGTTACTTCACCTTTAAGTTCTCTACACAATTACACACTTCACTCTACAACTTCAATATTAATATTCTATAATTGAATTCTGCAAATTTGTAAGTACCTAAAATAGATCATTTAATTACTTAGTCAAGATGCATATCTTAATTTATTATTATCTATGATGTTCAATTATATTGGTATTATATAATTAATCATATATATACATTTTCAAATATCATTTTTATTATATTTTGAGTTTATATGAAGACATTGTGAAAGAAATGTTTCTTAACTAAAATCAAATCGTTGACTCCGTGCGATATATATAAAGTTATATTAAATTAAAAGTCCCTAAAATTATTCTATATCCAGATTTATTAATTCAAATGAAATGTATTATGTTTTATAATCATGAAACAATATGTTTCCATACATACAATTAAAGCAAAACTTATATCAATCAATTCTGAACTATCGAAATATTAATTAATGTTTTGATAAAATTAATAAGAATGTTGCTACAGATGTTAATGTATTGCAATAAAACTGATAACAATTACAAAGTTCTCACAAACATTAAACAACAGTAACAAAGTAACTAACATAGCATTATCGACACAACTAACCTAAATACTAATTCGTTACTACAAACAAATCTCTTTAGCATATTCGAAGGTTGTAATTTTATCATTCACATAGTAACAATTAACTAAAAATTATTATCAAAAGTAATTATACCTATAATTTATATCATAATTACACCGACCAATATTACGATATATATTGCACTAACTATTATGCGTACATTAAGATTTTTGTAACACATCAATTTAAATGTTACTAATGTATCATTTAAACTGATTACTTAATGAATATTAATATTATATAATCATATATTTATTAACTATAATATATACCATTTAAAATTAGCACGTCACTTTAATAAGGTAAAAGTACGGATAATAGTAGATAAACTGCGAGACTATTTATACACGTAGTAAGTAAGTAGTAGTAGTAGTAGTAAGTAAGTAGGTAAGGTGATAAATACTATAACATACAGTAAAACCACACTAACATAGCAATTTTGAATAATCAATAAGAATACACCCGTAAAATCGCTACTGACATACGTGGTATATCCTGCTCAAAGCTAAATAGTCATACATCATGCAAATGTTTCATATTTGATTAAAGTATTTAATCCATGGCTCTCTCATTAAAAATAATTATAATTCCTAAAGAAAGATAATCAATTTCACGTTCAAGAGAGTAAATATAACTTTTAATCATATGCGGATCAAACTGAATATAGGTGCTTATATCAGAGCACCGGAAAAGTTTATTCACAATAATATATGAGAGCTTACAGTGAAAGAGCAATCATCAATTTGGAACAAGACATTAGTTAAAGGAAAATCCTACGAGACAAACGCGAAAATACTCTTAATGTAAAAAGCAAATAGAAATCTTAAACCATTTAATTAAACTTGTTAATTCTTTGCGCGTAAAAATAAAACGTCTTGCTTATTCCTATTTTAGCGAATCAGTTAATGATTAACTTAGCTTTCAAATAAAAGGCATTAAACTAACTCTCACACTAAACTATTTTCTAATACTATATCATTAAGGGTAATTATTATTATATCCATTATAAAGTAGTAATATTAATTTATTAATGAGAAAATTATTTATCATAATACTATCACAATTCTGATGAAAGACTATATATAACGAATCATAATTTTAATATATGCTAACGTAAACAAAGTTTTTCACATCAAATAAAGCAAACATAGCATCAAACTCCTAAACTACTAATAAATATTAATAAATGTATATACAACGACAAAACAGTAACATACCTTATACGTAATTCCGAGAATAAATATATATATACATCACTATTAACTATAATAACATAATATAGAACCATTTATAACAAACATGATAAAGTAACTAAACAATAAGCAATACATGAAACGAGCAGATACGAATGACTGATGTCAGTATAAGATAAAATTATAATTAATAATTTAACAAAATCAGTAAGCCGCGTATGTCTTTCTACTTACAAATTTTAATTAGATATTATTTATATTTTATTATTACTTATTATTATTTTAACTTATTAATAAAACTTATTTTTGTTTTATATTACTGAAAATATTTTTCTAAATTTATTTTTATACCTATATTAACATCATTCTTTATAAAAGTTATTTTTAATTTTAAATAAATTTTATTTCACATTTAATTATTTTAATTCATTTCTTTTAAAATAACTTTTTTACGTTTATATAAAATTTAATTTAATTATAATAATTATCTAATTTAATTTTAAACTTTACTTTATTTATGTTTATTTTATTAAAATAAAACTCATATTAATAAGTTATTTTTAAATATTTTATTAATTTTTCATAGTATAAACCTTTTTGTTTTTTAAAAAAACTTTTTATTTATTTTATTTATTATATATATAAAGTTATTCTTAAAATACTACTTTTATGTTTATATTTATTAATAAAATTAAATACATTATAAATATTTTTAAAATATCTAATTACTCTTAGGTAAAATTTTTATTTTATTTTATAATAAAAATTAATTAGTCTTATATTTAATGATTTTATTAGCTCATTTTTGACAATGTGTAACATTTTTATGAAAGTACAGAACAAATCAGAGATAAAATACATATGGGAAATTAAAATCAAATTAGGCCACGCGCAGTCCGCGGCACACAACCATCCCTGCTTCAAAGCGATTAGATCATATTATAATACTTTTATGAGGTATTCCTAAAAATTTCCGTGTATATTACGTATATCATCAGATTATCATAAGTACATATATTTACTGAAGTATCAATTTTGGGTAAAACGTAGCATGAAAAAATATATTGGTTATCTTTTTATACATACCACAGTATATATAAACCCTCGAATATATCATGATTATGACATATATATACAAGTTTTCACATCATAAATGACTAACATACACATAACCTAGATGTAGATATATAATGTTATAAACATCAAATCTATACATACTTAAACATGATGTATAGATATAAATATAACAGTCCAACTAACAATATGATTACCATACTTATAATCAATCAAGAAAATGATAAACCGAAGTTTGCCATTAACATGACACCGTATATATAATCCACTTATCTAACACTTGTTGCTTTTATATATCAAGACCAATATACACCAAGCGTAACATATCTACATGTTTAAATCTTACATTAAAACATAGTAACACCCTTAAGCCAAAAATTTCATCATTAACAATCTCTACGAGCGCACATAAATAAAACTCTAGAGAGAGGTGCGGTCAGCAGAGTCTTCACACAACGAATAGTAAGTGGAACTAACATAACAGCACACGCTCTATCACCACACCAGTAGAAGCTAACAATATTTGATCTGAACTAACAGAAGAAATAAACTGAATAAACTGTACATATATGCGAACTCACGCGAGAGGCTACTATAAAAAGTCATTAAATCTGCGTAATGAAACAGTTAACGAAATATCAAATAAAAGAAAGGAAATATCAATATCTTAATCTAACTTAGTAACAAGTTGTATTTGCTGCTGATTCACTTTCAATCACAATTATACTTAAGTAGCAGCACAGAGACTGATTAAAAGCAGTTAAGCTCTTGCGAGTACATCGCTACATATATTTTTTTTGCAAACAATTAGAGTAACATCTAACAAATAAAAGGTTGTCCGAATTATGTAACTTTATATACTCACTCACTCTCTCTCACTCTCACATATACGAACATCACGATTGATAAAGCATAATAATGTGCTGTACACATTAGGATAACGTTTAGATTCTGGCAGTGGTCGAGATTTTTGTCTTAAAAATCGATTCTTGTGAAGTGATCACCCGGAATAGCCCCACTCCCCGCTGAGCGAGAGAGATTGAGAGAGACAGCGAGAGTCTCATTCCACACGCGATACGCAGGCCGCGCCTATCACAGTAGGTCAGTTGTCGCATTATCCGAGAGGAACTAGCACATACCTAACGACACATATGATCAAATGGCAAAGCGAGCGAGAGCGTCTTATGCCAGCGGTTTCATGCACACATATAACTAGCGTATACGTGGACATCGAGACGTCTATAGCGAGTGGTTCCATACACTATCTCTTGTACTGTTATATTATTATATCTTATTATAATACAAGTACCAGCCGAGAACGCGACTTTGAGTATTAGAGGTTACATATCTATAGCTTGAATTAGCCTGTCAAATTACTATTTTGTTCTCATCTCTGGAGAGTATATGCGCAGTAGAAGGAAACTAAGAGAAATGTCTAGTAGTATAGAGAGAGATAAATAATTAATTATACTAAAAATATATATTAAACTACCACACATACTTTTCTTACGTATATACACATATATGAACAGAATTCTCAAAAATCCATACGCTTGAATTTATCCAATATATGGTTAAAGTTCATGGTAGTTCGTTTCTTTTTCAAAAACATTAAGCCTCTTCATATCACTTAGTTGTTATTTTCGATGTATTTATGATGCCAGGATAAACTTCAGGACTATACATAGAATTCGTATCACGCCAGACACACTATATCTCTATCTATATACAATCTATGATCACAACATTTATTTTGAGACTATAATGAGTCTTTAAATGTTTATATATTAAAGGGCATTAAATAAGTATAAGATTTTTATTATTTTATAACTGAACAAGTACACATCAGACATAAATCATATCTTATCTATACTAATCAATGAATAAATATATGCTTAATTATATATACTATAACACTGGATTTAGTCTAAAATATTAATCTTACAGTCAATATACGACAGTGGTCACCAAACTCACCAATCTCACATGTTTCTTAATATAGTATCAAAAAACTAAATCGATACACCACCGCCCTGTAGTGTATATTGAGATTATTAACAATAGTGATATTTAATTATATCTATACACCTATATCTAAATATAACATAAATAATTGAAATAACGAATTATATAACAATATAACGATATATAACGACTAACGTATTCCCACAGTTTATTTTACAATTAAACATATTAAATATTAATTTTAAATATACTCCAAAAAATTCCATCATAACTATACCACTTAAATACCATTTCTCAAGCGCACCCACTTTTAAAGAGTAACTAAATACCACAAACTTTTATCTAAACTAATAATAAAAATAACAAAGTTTTATCCAAACATAACATAAAAAAAAAAGTTTCATTGTCTTAATGCAAATTAAATGAGTACATAAGTAAATAAACTGGAAGGATGGTATATACGCCGGATGTAAATACTGCTAAAAGTTATTATGAAAAAAACGCGTTATGAGAGTCCTGTCATTATAAATACTAAGTAAAAAAAGCTAAACCATCCGTCCCTCTACTGGCCTTCCTTCCCACCGACAGCTAGTTTGCCACCCTTCTTCAGAATCGTACCATAATGATGTTGACCACACAAATGCGAAAAGATAAATCATTATATATACAGCGTAATGATAATCGATATAAAAATGTTATTTTTTATCTATATAAACAAAAAAATAAGAATATCCTGTTACACATTAAAAGTTTACAATAACATCAAACTTGAAAATATACGCTAACGTAACAAAGTTTTAAACATCAAAAAAGCCTTAACATAATCATTAACCTTGACACCTAAGAATCAATTAATCAGTATCCACAATCCGACGAAAACCTAGAACACACTCTTATTACTCGCTTTTCGATACCTAAGAAATTATCTTAGTTACAACATTACAATTCCCGCTACTTAACATCAGTAAATGTAACAATAAACACTCCGCGTCAAAACAACACACGTCGGTCCCCATGGCAAACATTAAGTTCATATTTTTTTATTTCGCCAAGATTTAGGGGGGGCAAGTGCGCTCCCTTTAACCAGAACGTAGCCTTCCACTGCTCTCTATCTGAATTATCTTTGAAAACGAAACAAATATATTAATTGAGGTAACTAGTTCAACCACTTATAACAATTAAGTATATATAATTTACAACTTAACATAACCTTAACCTATTAATTATCATATAACATACCTACTAGAAATATATATGTTATAGGTATAACATAAAGAGTTATTTAAAAATTCAAATAAAGCTGCAAATAATTAATTATGCAATTAGAATACATAATAAGAATAATATATTGATATCCAAATTACGACTAATATATAATATAAAAACTAACATACCTCAGCTTGAATAATCTGCCTAACATTCAACAACAAATTCCCTCTTATCATATATCAATATATAAAAGGAGTTAAAAGCATCTGTTTACATGAGATAAAAATTAACAAAACTATCAAATGTAATCCCCCTTTATTATTCCAAACATACTTCATACAACAGCTAATTAGTACTGTATTATATATATAACAAAATCCCTTAAAAATATGAGATGATACACATATATTATCAGATCAAATAATGAAAACCTATGTAAACGACACTACATATTTCATTCACAAAGAGTCTCGCTCCACAATTACCAGAATAATAACATCAATTTTGAACCGTGAAATAAAACGTAGACATATAAAGCAAAATAATTTTCACTATATAAGAACAAACCTAACATTTAACCTACACATGACAAAAACGTATATCCTTAAATTGCTCATCAATATAAATATTATTGGAATATAATTTAATCTATTATACTACACATCAATATAGAATATATACGCATAACTAACGTAATTAAAGTTTACAAACTGATAAATAGCTAACGATAGCATATTACTCCCGAACTAAAGAAAATAATGTACAACGACAAAACCTACCACAACTTAACGCATGATGACCCATATCTTGTTAGAGACATCTAATATCCAGCACCAGGTTCTGCCTCCACACTTAACATCAGTACACAATTTAACTCTACGGCGCATGTGACACAATGCACCCCAACGCGGAGTAACATCCTTGAGGTCCACCTCCACCTCTTCGGGATACTCCAAACTATCATCTCTACGACAATTAAATTCCATGACGTAAAAACGAGTATTTATTTCTACACAAATTTGCCACGACAATAACTTCTCTACGAAAAAATAGGAAATTCTGGACACACCTTGTTCTAATCTTATTCATATCCACAACTCAGATCCTCCAAATGCGATAATCTTATATTGCTACTACAGTACCACAAAAAGTATTTATTTATCATTCTCTCAGAGCTATCATTATTTCAATTTATTATCCTGATACTACTATATTATAATTCTTTTATCTATAACACTAAAACTACATCTATATTACTACTATATAGCCTACTAACATCACTACTAATGTTCTTTATATTGTGTAATCATACACCACTTATACAAGAAGATATTTTTTAGAAATCACATTAACATTATGAGCTCCATTACAAAATACAGAAAATTTATAATGGCTACGAAACATATAATCTAATAATAATATAAGTTTCTTGGAAAGAATCACATTATCCATAAGCATAATTTGATTTGTATATTCAATTGTTTAATATTTTATCCACTGAGCATATGTTTTGAAAGAGCGACGCATATAGTAGTCCTAGTATAAGTATCCAGTAATGTATCTAATACACTACATCTTTTCTTCCAAGTTTTATTGTTCCTTGGTCCCCATTCCACAATGTCACTTCTCTCTAAACCTACTTTAGCAGTCATCGTTCATCCTAGGACTAAAGCACTCCTTCTAATATAATGAAAATCATAATTGGATCTATAATCCCTCATTCTACATCTTCCATGAATAAAACTTTGCGTCACGAGAGAAGCGAGGTTAGAGAACTCATTTTATTTCTAGAGATAATAAACATTCGAGACAACAAATAAGTTATTTCTATATATACATAATTTGCGTAGATGAACAAATTACAAATGAAAAAATGCTACGTACACACTAAACGTAACATTCGCGTCAATTCAAAAACATTAATGCCTACCAAGCTAACATAGCATTAACAAGAACTAAGATACCCCCCTGTTTAATGGTATTTTCAGAGTTATTCTACTTATTACTAATCATACTACAGTTACACACCTTCGAACGACCTACTGACAAACTTAAGACTAATCTAAAACTATATACTAACACAAAAGATTTCATAACCCATCTATGATAACATTGCAATAGTTCTCCTGTAGTTTAGTACTGCAAATCTATATATAACAGTAAAAATAAATATTTCTACACAAGTTTTGAATATAAAGGAAGTGTGTTACTGACATGTGTTATAGGGGACGATATTGTTACGTGTTACATTTATTACACTAATTTACGGAGTGCTCTAACTGCGCACCAGAGTCTATATAATTGTCGTGATAACACTCAGTAAACTTATAATATCCCGTTATTCAACTGCTCATTTAAAATTCATATTCGAGTGACTCCTCGAGTTATCTGCATATCTTGTTAAGAGATCAGCGTACCTAATAATTTTACTAACTCTAACAGATGTTACACAAGATAAGCTACAAAATTATATAATGCTATCTATACTTAGAGTATATCTATGACCTGAAAACTATCGCTTTCTTTAAGTCAAGTCCTACATAATACTAAAGCGACACAAACATTTTATGGAACTCGTGAGTTGACCTTTCTTGAACATCTTAATACACAAGACATTATCCCACTATCAACATGAGAAAGGTATAATATCCGAACAGACTAAAACAAAACGACCCTATATCATACACAAAATTATCCCAGGGGAGTGCATGAGTTGATCTCTCAATCTTGCACCTTTTTACAACGCAGCAATCACATAACTAAATTAGTTTATTCGTTACCTTTATTCTTTGTCAAGCTTCTTACATCAGACTAAATTGCCAAAACCTCAGTTAAGAGTATATTTATAAACCAAATAATTATATTATACACACACCTCTTGTCCCTAAATTAACAGTACAGACCAAACAGCAATTTATACCTTATGTAACTATAACAAAGTTTTATCCAACAAATAATCCACTGAAGAATATAAATTATAGTTTGCGGCTGAGACATCACAAATATATCATAGATTATAAACTCAAATAAGTTCCAAATAATTTTTAGAAATTCTCTAATTATCTGTCTCTGTTAAAATAAACATTTCGATTGTTTTTTATCTGATTTTAAAACCAGAATAACTACTATACAGAAAAAATCAGTGACACTCATAATATCTTATCCTATTACACCCCTAACCCTTTAAACATTTTTTTTTTCATTATGAAAATTTAGTTTATTTTTTTATCTCTCTCTCCACGACCTTTTACAAGGATGTTACTAATATAAAACTACCTATTTTAAGTGATTACAATGTCTTACATTTTCGAGTATCATTTCTGATAAACATCATTGCCAGCAAATTAAATCACATGTAAACGTTCTCTTTGCGTAATTATCTAAAAACACGAATAAATCACTCGGCTAAACTTAGGTTACAATCGGTGTTTTTCATAGACAATTAATAAATTACTGCTAATCTATATACCATAACCATACAACTATAGAATATCGAGAATTTGCTAGCGACATAACGAGAGACAAATCTGACACATCGTACCGATAAAGTGTTATCGAGAGCAAATTCTACTTACACATTACAAAACACTATCCAAGAACACACTTATTATCTACATCAGTTTAAAAGTACCTAAAAGCAGCCGAGACAATACAAAGCGCGCTTAGCACATATTCACACTATATCTATCCAAACATTAATCTCCTAACATATCAATGTTGAGAAATCCTTTAATGGCACAACTAAAACACTATCAGTCACACACTAATCCAAATTCTAGCATAAACTTCTAATCATAAATACCTGACAACGAATAAATTGCCCTAACTGTATATCTATATCTTCGTGAGTCATTGCAATCACACAACCCTCGTAATATTTAATAAACCAAAAAAATAATCTAACATTATATCTATCTGTCTATATATGTACTGCAAATCCCACACCTACGCCCAAGACCAGCAAATATACTTAGCACACACATAAACAAACGTGAACCATAACATAACATAAAATAATTTTTTTTTTTAATGCCCATCCATTAAAGCAATAACACAATAAGTCAAATAGTCCGGAAGTGGCCACCCTGACATCATGACAATAGAGTAATAGTTAGTTCGACCTGAAGTATTTTAAAAACGAGAGAATTCAAATTTAAATAGCGAGGTAAATCAAAAAACCGACTTATGGCGCGAGGATCCCCTGCAGTCCCTTAATCCACGCGGCCACAATTCCCCGCCTAAGAGCCGTATTCGATACTATGATTACAACAATCAGACCTTCCAGAAAGTATCATTTAATGGACATATATAAACATACATAATTTAAAAAAAAAATTAAAGTTTTTTATAATATCTATGATCACCACAAATCGAATACACTCCGCTTAACGACAATATTGCAAATTCTTAATATAGTGCTTAGAACTATCAATAAAGCCAACATAGCATAAACCTGACAAAGAAATAATAATGTACAGAATGTGCAAACCTAACATACCTATGGGCGTATGAATTATATCCGATAGCACTACGTGAAGATATTTACACAATAACTTATATCATTTAAAGGTCTCTCATAGTGCTAAAGTATAGCGCAGAGCAGTCTCATTAAGAGACTGCATATAGCGAATTTATTTATTACGATATGTTTCCCACTTTTTTAATCTTTTTTCTTTCTCTGCGATATAAAGCAAATCGAAGAACAGGTTTTAACTAATGTTCCGTGATTAGTATGGGAAACAGAATATCCCCTTAACAAAGCTGAACAAGTCGTGTCCACAAATTTTTGATACATCACGATTACATCTTGAAATCTAATGAGAATACAGACACTTAAGTTACTTCATCAAAAGTGTTCTACATGTCCACATATTCGAGTATAATACATCATATTCAAATTTTGAAACTATGAATAAATACTCACGAAAACTCTGAAAACGCGTGACACACTTTTGAATAGAAAGATTAGTAGATCGAGAATTCCTAGTTCAATAGTATGATAGGTAATCTTTTTATGATAGTATTGTCCAACTATTGGTATTAATGGATTTTGTTAATAGATATATAATATATCAGTGCTTTACCTATGTTTGGACTGATATGCCTGAGGAAAAGTGGGAACACATTCGAGAATTAATTGTATGTAAACCTGAGTTGACTACTTATCTTTGATAATAGTATGGAGAATTTATTATCAAAGAAATGTTAGGCGATATTATTTACATACGCAGGTATTATAGTTAAGGTTTATGAATTTGTTAACCTAATTATTAATTCTTTTTGATCAGGTTTATGTATGTTTAGCTTTTATTTGTATGCTAAAAATACACTCAATGTTTTGACGATAAAGCACATATATAGTAGGTCAGATAATATATATAATAAAAAAACTTAATTTTTATGTTAATGTATATTTATCTCAAAAATGATACTCGAAATATTACTTTGAATCACAATAATTTCTAATATATCAATTATAGGCGGGTTGGGTGATAGGGTGCTGCAGGATGAATGGCGGTGTGTTTTGTAATTAAATACTAAGCATTTAGCTGATTGTAATTTACACGTTTTTAAAAATCAGTAAACATAATTACTACGTTACTAGTGATATTTTTATATTCATAAAAAGCGAGAGAGTAATTTATGTTTATGATTACAGGATATATAATAATTTTATTTATTTTTAAAAATTGTTAATGTTAATGTTTTGGGATAAAACTTTGATATGTATGCAATTATTCGTTAGGGATTAAGATATTTATAGACCGATGTATTATGTGAATTTTTTTAGTTAAATATTACGAAGTATGATGCAAAATTTTATGCTAAGTAAAGCATTATTATATATTCGTTAGTAGTATGAATGATTAAGACCAAGTTACTTATGCTAAATTATTTTTAGTTATAAAATAATACGATGTATAAGTGTAAAATTTAACAATTGAGATAATGCTAGATAAATATGCCACTTATGGAAAAAGTGTGAATAGGCTACGTTTTATTGTACGACGTGTTTAGGTACTTTACTGAGTTGATTATTAAGTATGCGTGAAAGTTTGTTATATTATGTTAGTAGTTATTATTTGTACTATAATGAGTGTGTTAAGGTATTGTCGTTGTACATATAATTCTTAGTTCTAGAGGTATGTTATGTTAAGCTTTTATTAATGTAAAAAAACGTCGTTACGTTAGCATATTAACACTATCTTAAGTATATATATTAAAAGAACTTATATTTATTGATGTTATTAAGTATTATCAAGTGAAAATATGATACTCGAAAATCTGGATGACATGAAGTGCAGATAGATTTATCACGCATCAAAAAAGGACATGGAGGTGAAGGTGGTCGGGGAGGGGTTTGATGGCGTTTGGAGAGTTACTAGATTTAACTCTTGACTCTACTGTCCTTAGGAAAATCCAGTAACACTATTAACACATCTATTAACTATGATATTTTAAATTATCAAAGCAGAAACTTTATTTCTGTAGTATCTACGTTCTAGGATTTTAAAACTTCTCCATGATATTTGTTAACAAGTTATTATCGCATTAGGTACAATTTATGTATATAACACTTAACAGACACAGTATCGATAAATTTATTTGTTAAAATATTACTTTGTCAATGTAAAATTAACGTTAAAGTTAGAGATACTCCGCTTGAGGCAAAAAGCATATCAATCACATATTAGTATTAGTTATTTTGTAATGTACATTGTTAGCTTATCTTTAACTGGTATGTTAAGTGTGGAACCTTTAATTAAAATTAGTTGTAGCATGGGTTTTGATTTGTCAAGTTTGATGTTAAGGTTTTGTATTGTACATATATTTATTACTTATTTTCACAATATTATTAATTGCTATGATTATTATTATATTATTATTAATATGAAAACATTGTTATGTTTAGCATATATTATTAAAAGTGTTATATGTAAAAAATATAAAAGAACTCTCATTTATGTTTGTGGCTAATGTATACTTATCCGAAATGAATATCATTCCGAAAAATCAGACGTAAATCAATAGTTTATTGTTATATAAAAATTATATACATTATAATTTTATCAGATAGATATATATAATCATATTTGTATATACTGTACTGTGTCTATACTACAGAGGTACATAACTTAACCTAACCTAACCGGGAAAGATTTATATTCCAACGGACTCGTTTTTATGGTTGATGATACCGAACGCGTCGACGTCATATCTAAACGAGTCCAAGAACTCTTTCATGACACGTCTTGTGGTGAGCATGGTGAAAAACAGTGCGATGAAAGAGGAGTTTACGGTCTGTGTTACTGCTGTGTGCTATACGTAAACCTTTTATCTGCTTGTTAACTAATATGAGAAACTACTTGTTAATAGTTATGATAGTTTTAATTTCACGTGCGTTGAGGATTTGTATTAGGTTTTGTCATTTGATTACATTAATTAATTCTTAGTTATCTGGGCAAATATTTTGATTTAGCTATTTATATTAATATGTGGAAAACATTTGATTTCAACGTATGTTAGCATAAATACGCTGAGTTAGTATATAAAGAACTTAATTTATTTATGAGTAACTATGTTTATATCTCGAGAAATGTAAATACTACGATTATGTAGCTCATATAGTAATCATGAGATTAATATTAATATCAAAACGTTCAATAAGGGTGGGTAGGGAAAAGGGTGAGGAGGGGACGGGTGGTTTGAATTTAATGAATTTTTAAAACTTGATAATTATTATATTATATTATTAAAATCAGTAAACTATTAACACTTTACTAATGAAATTTTTAAATATCAGAAAGAGTTAAACTTGAGCTCTTATAGTTTATGCGTTATGTTCTTAGGCATCTACAGGACAATTGTTCACTCGTAGTTGCCTATGAGATAGAAAACTGTATGTCATTTTATTTGTTGGGGATTCCATATAGTACGTTTTGAGAATTCACACATAGATCGCGGCGTGACTAATTGAATAATTCAATTGGTTTGTTAAAATGTAGTATGTAATATGTTAATTTTATATAGAGTACGAAAATAAAGACTGATTGGTTTTAGACGGTTAAATATTTACAACTCCCGCTATAGTCACTCACACTGTAATTAGACATAGCAGAGCCATTAGTGTGAGACGTGCCTCCTTTATATGTCTATAAATTTATGTATCCTATTAGTCTATGTTTTTATGTATCTATGTATCTTATCGTATCGCGGAAAGGAGAGATATGAAACCATAAGAAAACAGTAATGAAAATAAATTTTAAGGTTAACGTTTTGCATGCCCATGATTAGTTAACTATGTTTAACATGGTTGTTTTAAGGGGAGAACTGGTAATTAGTTCTAACACAGTTTTTTTAACCACATGAGCGTAAAGTATGTTTGATCACGGTTTGTCGTGTACAATTTTCTTAAGTTCGGGTTAATGCTTGTTAAGCTTTATCGTTGTGAAAACTTTATTACATTCAGCCGGGTAATTACTTCATTGATCAGTTATGAATAATTACGCCAAGCCTATCTCGATTGTAGTCATAGGAGGGTACAGTTTTTTGCTGGTAATGTTTAGCGAGTTTGGTATCGGAGAATTTCGGGTGCTAAATGCGTTCTCTTAACCGTTTAGCCTCAACGTCTCAAAAAAGAATGTTTATTAGGATTGCGGTAATCGGGAGCGACCTCATTGTGGAGTGAATGTAAAGGTAGTCCCGTAATCATAGTTCATTGCCAACTGTCCACCCTTTGAATCTCTAGATTTGGGTCACTTTGTTAAGGGATTTTTGTTATATAATACGGCTTTACCTTTGCTGGATAATGTTTGGAAAAGTTGGGGATACATTGAGTTTTTTATGTCCTGTTAGCTACTTTACTTTGATAAGTAAGGGAATTTTGTGAATGTTTCAAGCAGATTATTCAGCGGACGGGAGAGTATGTTTAGGGTTTCTTGTCCGTTGTGCAAATCTATATGTTCCTTACCTTCAGGTTATGATATGTTTAAGCTTTATTGTTGATAACTAAAAACCGCCTAGTAACTTTTCACCTGGACTAATCAGACTGGAGCGTGCAAAACATGATCCCTTTAGTGTATTAGCGCTTAACCTATCTCTTCGTGAGAAAACAATGTATGATTAAATAAATAATTAGGTAAGGTTTTGATCCGTATAAAAGTGTTTATTGTAGTTTTGGCATAGTGTTTTAGTTTAAAATTTATAAACTATGATTAATGTAAAAAATACTCAAATGATATGTCTAAACATGATACGTATTGAAAAGTGTGAACAGGCAACGTTCTGTGTGCGATGTTAGTTTACTTACTGCATGTATATATATTGATAATATATTAACTGAGAATACTTTTGTTAATATTGACTGTTTATTCGAGCGTAAGGTATGTGAGGTTTGGTTTGTCGTATTGTTACGTATATATATATATTTCACCTTTTATCAGTGTATGGTTAAATGTTAGCTCTATTGATGTTTAAAAATCATTTATTGTTAATGTTATCATAATTTTTCTTTTTATTTTATTCTGACAAAATTAAAAGAACTTAATTTTTTAATTTGATTATGTTTATCCAAAATGATAACTTGTTTTATGACTTTATGAAACGAGATAGTAATTCAATAGATCTATAGTGGCGAGGAGGCGGGCAGGGGCAGGTGAGTGATAGAAACTTATTTAGTACTAAGAAATATTGAATCGCTTGATGAGATTTATTGTAAGTTAACGTCCTATTATTTTCCTTTCCCTTGGAACTACTTAAAAAATTATAATAAAAAAATGGCCAGGCGAATGAATGTTTTGATTACGAAAGAACTTATGGTATAAATTTATGTTATGTTTTTTGGGAGAGAACTTTTCGCGATGGCTTAGAATATTAAAGTGATACTTTGAATTGTTTTTTTTTAAAAAACTTATTTCAATATCATATTAATGCGATATATGTAGGTCAAATTATTACAGATTAAGAAAATTATGAGCAAAAGGTAATTCCATTTTGATATTTTTACTGTCATGAAACGATTCGTGATGAACTCAAGACGTGTTATGGCTGATAATAAATTTTTATCTATAATGTTTTCAGGATAAAATAAAATATAACCTGTTTATAATTCAGAATAAGTATCGTTAATTGATGGCTTCTATTTTTTCGGCTGTTACGTTTAACTCATAATTCAAAAAAAGTTCCATTAAACTTTTATGATAGAGTTCTAATATGAATGAATACAAAATAATTGGCAACTGAAAATGAATCAAAAAAAGCAATATTGTCTAAAAAATTAGTATAAGATTAATCAAATATATCTATGGAAGTTGACCCAGTGTTTGATCCTTTTGTGTTGTTATTTATAGATAACAGAACATTAGCGAACTGAAGAATTTTTTATCTCTGATATAAGAATTTAAGTGGTCTTCAACCAATGCAGAGTAAGTACTGTAGACTTCTATAAAGATGATTTGTACCCACATTTGACAGTAACCATGCTCACCTTAAATTATTTGATTATATTGTACAGTGTTTATTATACGTGTGAATGAACTTTCAATGGACTAAATTGAGTCAGTCTGTTCGCAAATTGATTGAGGGGGAGAATTATAAGCTGATGTTTTATTTGAGTTCATTTTTGTAATTGAAGGTCGATTAAATATACTGATGGGTGTATATAAGTGGTTTTCTTATAAAAACTGTAACATGGGGCAATATATATCGGTAGTATGATATATTATTAAAAACTAAATTAAATAGATTTTATAAGCAAATTAATATAAATATATATTATTATTAGGAGTATAATATAATTTGTCATAATTGATTAATGATACCTTATGTGATCAATATAAATCAGAGAATTATCATAAAATTAGTATATTAGGTTTATATATATTGATATATATTATCGAAAACTAAATTCTGTTACAAAATAATAATGGCATAAATCATTAAAATGTTTATCGAAAAAGTTTGCGTCCTATATCATGCCGTACTTCACCCAAATAGAGTTTAGAGCTAAAAGTTTATCATTGATGGATTGGAAAGATCTAAACATCTAAAGTCACTTCAGTACCTATATAGATTATATTCTAGTTTTATATATGGTAATTTGTATGCATTATATGGTGCCTTTACCCTGCTTCTCATGCTCTTATATATAGACCAGGACACAAACAGAAACGATTTATTTAGAATGAAAGTAAGGAGAGAAGCATGAGATTGGTATTATGTAGGTAGAGAAGAGAGAAGAGAGCAAGAGATGAGTAGAGTAGATGAGTAGAGAGAGAGACACGTAAAGAAGAGAGGGAGTAGTAGAGATGAGAGACTAAGGAGTAGAAGAGAGAGAGTGAAGAGTCATAATAGAGTGAGGACGGTAGATGAGATAGTTCTGAACTCTCAAATCCTCCACGGATTAAGAGTAAAGCATGATGGTTCACGCATTTAATGTACGAGTTTATGTTCGGTACTAATAAATTTCTTTTCGTTTACGTAATCAGTAATATTATATACTGACCTGGCCAATATGATAAATTAGTGAATAAGTTAATTGTGGGGTAACTCAAATTTATGTTTAAATCTTATGATCTTTTAATGTGTTCGGAAATGTGTCACGTTGAAATGTTAATGTTCAGAATAAAATTAGCTAATAGAAAAAAAAAAATGGGATGGATGTACCGGGATGGAGTCGCTTTAATAAGAAAAAAATGTTGAGTTGAGCATATGAAATACGCTTCTTGTTGTAACACACATAAAAGTTTATAAAAAAGTATTTTATGACGTGTTACTGATGTTATAATAAGTATGTGAAAACTTTTGTCTAAGTGGTTAGCTGTGTTTGAAATATGGAGGTATACGCTCTTATTCTGAAAAGATGTGCTATGGCAATTGTTTGGGAGTTGATTATCATTAAATATTTTACTTGGAGTATCAGATTAATATGATGTAGCATTTACTGGTAGTGATAAACTTTTGTTTAGTTAGCCATAGTAATTTCGTTGGTTATTAGATATAAATAATATTATAGTGTCCCTTAGGTTTATGATTAATTATAAAATCAGTAAATGTTTGGTCTGTATAAATTACCATGTTACTAATTGGTCCATAAATGTTGGATAAATAATTAAAAACAAGATGAGATATCAATTAAAAGTAAGATTATATTGTATTTGACAAAACAAACAACTTACCCAATACATACTGCGGGAAACGGGTACCCTCTGTTATGGCAACGTCGGTACTTTAAAAAATATTTTATAGAACCCTGTTTGTTAGGATGTTAATGTGATACTTTGGTTTATTAAATGTATACTGTTTATTTCAGTAGTTTTAATAGGTATTGTTAGAGTTATTGATGTTATATCATTTATATTCTTATCATTTATTGGTTATGTTATGTTAGCTTATTGATGTATGAAAACTTATGTTAATTAGTTCAACAATATATATTAGGTTTTAGTAATATAATAAAAGAAACATATTTTATGCCTATAGTT